>VDFB02252381.1:0-32848 GCA_007258455.2 Sequoia sempervirens
TCAATTGACTATAGATAAAACCTTGCATGTAGAAAAATATCTCATGATCTAAGATCTTTCTATTCTTTTCAAATCTTTTTCTTTTCTTTTATTTATTGCAGCTTTCTCATTCGAACAAGGGATGATAGGGATTTTATTTTATAATTAGATAGCCATGGTTGAATAGTTGGGATATCTCAAGTAGTAAAATCTTGGGCCTTTAAGTCACCATTTTATATAACCCAACTTAAACTTAATAACAAATTTTGTGACTATGCATGCATGCATTTTTCACAAATTTGTTCATCTTATGTGATGAATCCATATTTATGTCGCTATGTGTACTTATTTTGATAATGGACCAATTTATCTCATGTAGTTTGGTTTCCCATATTTTAATTTGTAGATGCAACCTTCATTTGTGAATTTGGGATATTCAAACCTATTGCAAATTAACATCCATTCCTTTGTTGCTTTTCATTTATTGTAGATGTGTTCATACTTGTTTTAGATTTCAAATCATGTGCACAATTAGCCATCTGCAAGTGAGGAGTTGTTTGCATTCAGTTTTAGCTATTTAGATAGGATTTGATTACATGCATTCTCCTCCCTTTTATTCATTGAAAATTGTATGAAGAGTTGAATTCTAAAATTTTATAGGTTATCTCGTAAATCACGTCCCATATTTTTCAGGTTTACCATGTTGGTGTAGCTCTACACATGGGTGTAGGTTTCAACTAGAAGTTGAAAAAATAAACAATTTGACACGTGCACTCAATGTGACTTAATCTAAAGGCTCCATTCTTTTTTTTCCTGATGTGATCTATATTTTGTGATTTTGTCATGATAAAACACAAAAAAATACCTGTTCAAAAGATCATACATCTTCCACTTGGTGACTCTATTGGTAGTTTTGAATCTAGAATCTTGTAGATGATGGAATGCAAGAGCATGAGGAAAATATTCTAGAGTCCTATTTAGATTTTACTTCTTTATCTCCTTCAAAAGAGGAAAAATGAAAAAAAAAATCAAAATAGGAAATTTGTAACCATGAGTGGTTGCATGTGAGCACAAAGAGCACTCTATTAATTTTTGAGAATGAAATTTTAGTGAGATTCATTTTTTTTTGATATAGGTCCATCATTTTCAAGACCAATTTTAGTACCTTTTTGGACCTAAAGGAATGAGAATGTGCATATGCGAGCATGAGCATGCATGCTTGTTATTTCTCTCCCTCCCAAATATATATTCAAACATATATACATATTATAGCAAATGGCTTCATGGATTGGAAGAAGAGATCCACAAAAAAAGAGAGACAAGGAGGTATACAAATTTTTAATATTTATTTGTGCAATTTGTATGGTTTTAATGAGCTAAAAAGTTAGGTATGTGGATGAACATCATGATGAGGGGGAGTTATTTTTAATTTCTTGTGAATGGGAAAGTTCCCATTGATTTATTTCATTTGATAGAAATAAGTTGCATTTCGTAATATTAGACTAGTTTGTAGTTTGTTGTGATTCAATAAAGCATAGTTGCAAGTTGAGTTCAAATGATTGGATTTTTGAGAGCATCTAGTCAAGGTTTTTGTTTCATATGTTTAGATTTGTAATGGATTTACATCAAATTTGGTCTTCAATTTTTTAGTTTTTGCATATGGCTCCATGTCCAATGGATGGACAAGTGTAGGCACATTTTTCCATTGAGTCAACTATCAAAACTATAGTCCATTTTGTAATGGTTACAATTTAAAAATGTTAAACATTATGATGGATAGTTTATTGATAGTCAAACATAATTTAAATGAAATTATATGGTGATTTTGGTTAAATTATGGATAAATCATGTATATAGTTATAGAAAACCATAGAGGGAAAAACCTAGGAAACAATTCAAAGGTACCACAAAACAATAAAATCCAAGTTATAGCGATCTAAGAAAGACATGGAAAAAACAAGCAAAATATAAATGAAGCATGCAAGGAATACAAGGAACAACTCCAACATAGTATAAAGTTCATTCTATAATAATAGGCATGCAACCCATATAGATGATGCAACCATAAACAAAAAAGAACTATACAAAAAATAGGAGGCATATGTAACAATACAAAGTTCAACGTGAGCCTTTCATGCATGGTTCCATGATAAATCTTGTGATGTTATCCATGTTCCAATATAACTATTTAAAGGTAAGGTATAAGCATAATGAAACTATGAACAACTCAAGATCAAAGCACAACCATAACAAATGGTGCAGCCAAGTTTTTCTTTAGCTAAAAATGCTAGTACAAGTCAATAAAAGTCACACTCAGCCATCAAAGCGTTGCACTATAAAAAATAAAATGCAACTCTTCCATCTTCAGCATAAAATTCCATATGGTGCCAACTTAGCTTCCAAACATCCAATGGTGCACCTTTGGAGAGTTGGGAGAAATATTGTGAGAAAAGAAGTGTGCTATTGGTCAATTCAAAGCTTATGTGGTAGTAATTGGGCCCATGATATCCTTGCTCAGGTGGTAGTAATTGGTAGTAATAATCTATAGGAGGAAATAATAAAGTGAAAGCTTTATTAATGTTCACAAAAATAGAAGAAAGTTATAGTGCAAACAAAAAAATCATGTTGGCATCAAGAACAAGATGAAGGATAAAATGGGTTCATACAAACTTAAACATATAGCAAGTGAGGAAGGTGGATGTTAAAACAAGTGAAAAACATAATGAAAAAATTATAAGGTATGCAATTTCTATTCTTTCAAGTATATACTTTTATAAATATATATACTCTAGAATATGATATAATATATCTCTTATTCTTGTTTTTGAAAGCTGATTCATATTAATATACATCATTTATATTATAATTATAAATAAGAACATTCACATAGGTATTTAATGGAAACATTATACATATGTGAATGCTCTTTCTTTCCAAGGAAAGAAGGGGTTGTGGGGATTTTGAATTGTTTTCACCATGATTTTTTCTTGAGAAATTAGTATGTCCCTTACAAGATTGTGGCAATAGTAAGAATTAATGATAGTCCTTGTGGATTGGGAATTTTCATCGAGGTAAATAGTAACACCCATAAGTTTTTCATGTATTGCATTGATTATGGTATTTTTGGTTTTGTGTTATGGGTGATTGCATATGGTATTGTTATGTCACATGCTACTGGATATGGTGTTATTTATGAAATTTCATTTGTTTAGTAAGTGATACCATGGTAAGTTAGATGTGCATTTACATGTGATTTTACTATAAAACTTTGGTGTTGTAACTAATCCATGGCTTGTGAAATGTGACTTAACCTTGAGTGTAAAAGTGTGGTTACATTTTTAATTCTATCAAGCAATAATTATGGGTTGTGTGTCATGTAAAATATTTGAAATGAGTTTTCTTGGTCACTATTACTAATGTGGTGGATATTTTTAGATATTACTTGATTATCTCTTGGTAATAGGGATTTATTATGAAGTAAATTCTCTTATTGGGTTAAAGTCAAAATGGAGCATGTTTTCTATCCGATTAACATATAAAGAGAATAATATAAAAGATTAATCTTTCTTCTATTTTGGTTGACATGAGATTAAATAAATTTGACAGTATTCTTCTTTAGTTAAATAGTATCTTTGTTAGAAGATTGCAAAAGGGTCATATGAGTCACGATTTAAATGATTTCTACTTCTTGCGTTAATGATTTTTTATATTTCTATTGTTTCCAATATCTTGTATCTTACTCTATGGTTGGGAGAGGGGTTAGGATAGGCCATAGACCTATCAGTAGGGATTCTCTAACACTCTATGTTTATGTGAGTTGTTAATATCACATAGATAAAAGGTATGTGAATTCTCATGGGATTTGTTCAAGTTGATATTGTACTTGAAGAGCAAAGTTATGCTATCATTATACTAAAAATCAAACACCAAGTATTAATATTGTTATGTAAGTTTTGTATTAGTTATTTGAAGGAAATAAATGAATACTAAATAAATATATTTTGTAAATTTTTTTTCTATTACATTGGCTTTGTATGCCTAGACTTGAGTGATGTAATCAAATATTGGTTTCAAATAACAATGTGCAAAGAAGTGAGTCATAATAATATGTTATTTTGTGATTATTGATATTGTATCATGGATCAATTTTTTTTGTTATGATAGTTTAATCATTTTAAATTTCAAAATTGCTCTAAGTTGTGAGTAAGTGATAAAATTTGTCATGAAAAATAGATTTAACTTCTCTATTTTTAATGTAAATGAAATATACAAATATCAAGAGAATGGTAATCTATTAGCTATTAGAATCTAAAACATTCTAGATTTGGTTTATAGTTTATTTATTTTTGCAAGAAAAAAGGGTTAATTTTATAGAAAAAATAAGTTATAAATAGTCAAACAAAAATACTAATGATTAATTAGAAAACACAACCCCAATCAATTCCAATAACTATAATGTAAGGATAATATTACATTGATTAGATTTATGAGTATAATTGTTTTTTTTTTTGACTCAATTGTTTTATGGGCACATTAATTTAAAAATTTATAATTAATAGTAAGGAAACTTATTGCCACTTAAGTCACCTAACTTTTAGGTATAAATATTAATGATTGAATGATACACTTGATGAACACTAATTGTTGAATACTGAGTTGATTGGAATTAACCTCTTGGTCTCACATAGCTTAATTTTAATCTTACATTATCTATTTAAATCTCAACTTAAAAAAAAAATCAATCTATTTTAAATAATAATTACATTGGTATCAAAACTTCAGTACAATATATTAAATATAGATTGATATAAACACTTATGAATAATAATAACAGTCTATTCTAAAATTTATTTAAAACAACTTTACTCTAAATTTAATCTATCTTTAATACATTTTTTACCTAAAAGCTAAATACAATTTGTGTTTAGAATTCATTCACGTTTCTTCTATTTCTAACACAGCTATTTTTATTCTAATTTTAGTGCTATATTTAAATATAGCAGTGTGCCTAACATTCTTCCACACAAATAAAGTGTTTTATCCTTACAACACTCACGTAGAAAAACCTAAAGATTAAAACCACCACCAAAGAAGCTGTAACTAATAAGTCTTGAGCCGACCAAAATCTAACTTAAATTTCTGCTTGAAGTAGATTTGCATTTAGGAACAACATGCAAAATCTGTGGAAGGCCTTGTAATGGTGCATTGGTGATGAATGACCTGTATCTCTGTTTTCACCTATGTACCCATCATGGAGGTATCCCCATCACTCAAATCAGGGCCAAAATTCTGCCTAAATATCATTGACTGCGCTGTTTTCAAAATTAAGACATGTCTTCATCGTTTTGGTTTAAATAGCACACTCTAAATTTTGACTTGTTTGGGTGGTTAATCTAAAATCACATTAATAGGTGGACCCTTATTGAAAAGTTAGTGTGATTTCAGATGAACCACATAAACAAGTCAAAACTTAGAATGTATTGTTAAGCTTGTCTGTCTCCAACTAATCCTGCCACTTGATAAAAATTGACAGAAAGATGTGTGCTTGAGCTAAGTATTTCTCCAAATTGGTGCAAATTTATTTGATCTGAACAAGCTAGATTGTAACATGGGTGCACCCGTCATTTACCTATTGCTTTTGGGTAGCCTATGGAGTGTAGTTTCTACTGTAACATTTTGTTGGGCTTTTCCTTCTTAATTAGCATTCAAGTCGATTTGTGTTATTTGTGATTGTGTGATTGACACTATAAGTTTTTAGGTTAAACAACACATTCTAAACTTTAATATGTTTAGGTGATTCATATAAAATCACAATAATGGACGGACCTTTCTGATTACGACTAAAATTTGTAGAGCTTTCTTTGTTTTGGACTTGTATAAGCGGTGGTGATGCAAGAACTATGGTTGGATCTTAGATACTAATGCCAAAGTTGTGCACTCATCGTTTCAAACAGTATGATTTCCCTGTGGCATTCCCTTTTCTATCGCCATGAAAGTACCAACTTATGCTTCCTCTATGGCTTCGGTTGCTTCTATGAGCTCCAGCTGTGCTGTAGAGCACGTCTTTTGGTATGTTTCCTTATGCAGTAGCTCGTTTGGTAGACATTTATATTGAGGGGGACACCGAAATTGGTGCAGACCATCTACAACCATACTCCTTGTTTGCAAAAAAAAAGTCAGTCTGCTTCAAGTAAATGTGTCATGGACTCATGAGCTTCCATGGGACTGTTGGTATCTGAGTGTTAAAATGGTTGGAAAGATATCACAGCGAAAGCGGTACAAGTCAAATCTCACCTCTTGGTAGGCAATAATGAGTTTAGAATATTGAATCCAACATTGCTACTTAACTTTGAGTCCTGGTCTAGAATATTGAATTAAGTAATTAACGTTGGAGAACTCTTAAGAGGTTAAGAAGGATGTGAAATTCAAAGTAAAAGTTTTTATTTAGTTGTTTTGATTTTTTTGGTTTTGTTTTTCTTTTTCATTTGGAAAGAGTTTATTAGGGTTATGTTATTAACTTAAGACTTGTTCAAATCAAGACATAGATTTCTACGTCACATATTTTTCATTATGAAGAAAAAGTTATTGCTTAAAAAAGTGAGGATATCTTTGTCAAAGGGGAGGAGAAGGAAGAAAGAGGAGGAAAAGAAGTGGGGATTTAAGAGAAACAATATATAAAGTGGGAAAAGGTTAACTATCTTAAGGAAATACTTTTCCGAGCTAATTTTACTCTCTTTACATTAGAATAAACTAACAACTTAGATCCTTCTAAATTTGTCTTAATTATCCTTCTTATATAAAAATAATAATAACAAAAAAATACAAATTACAATGTAGAATGTCTAGTCACAATGGACTAGTGAAGGTGTCTCTTTACAAGAGACAAAATACATGTTTACTTCCAGAGAAATTGAAACTACTAGTCATGTAGAACCTATAGTCCTTTTTTGAAAGCCTCTACCTCGGATACCAACACATCATGCAAACATCCTCACATTGCACTATCAACTAGTCTAGACACGTAATGAAAGGTACTGCCAAGCCCAAGAAAAATTCTTATATGCACATAATGCAAAAATATGATTCCAATGTATGGATAATTCTGGGAATAATAAAATGATAACAAAAAGCTATCTATTTAGATATTGAAATAAAAAGAAATTAACAAGTACAAGAAAAGAGGTGGAAAAGATATCACTAGGAAGCATTTCCTTTCCCACAAAAACATGCAAACAAGAAGAAGAAAAAATATTTGTGGTGGTTGCTTAAGAAGCTTGCCTTTTTGGTCTCTTGACCTCTATGACAACCTAGATTTTTGATGATATTTAAAAGATAAATTTAAAATACTTCTAAATTGAAAATGTATATGACCAAAATATAGAAAATCTCAACACACTATGCTAGCACTCAAGATTTTGTAATTAAACACAAGAAAATACAAATAAAGAGAAAGGGAACAATTTTATAAGAACAAAACCACCTAGAGATTTGTAAAAAATATTAGGAAAATTGTTGTTGCCTTGATTCTATTGTTCTTCATAGTCTCATGAAGATGTTTGAAGATGCTGAAGCAAATCACACACAAAGTGCTAGTATAGCTTAAACTAATTGTGAAAAATGGTAGAGTTCTTTTTCAAGTTGCAAGAATGAATATTAAGTTAGATGTATAAATAAATATATTTTGTAATAATGCTTTTTCTATTACATTGGTTTTGTATGGCTAGACTTGAGTGATGTAATCAAATATTGGTTTCAAATAACAATATAGGAAATGAGTCATAATAATATGTTATTTTATGAATTTTTGACATTGTATCGTGGATCATTTTTTTTGCTATGATAGTTTAATCATTTTAAATTTCAAAATTGTCCCAAGTTGTAAGTAAGTAGTAAAATTTGTGAGTGAAAATTAGATTTAATTTCTATATTTTTAATGTAAATGAAGTATACAAATATTAAGAGAATGGTAATCTATTAGCCATTAGAATTTATAACATTCTATTTGATTTATAATTTATTTATTTTTGCAAAGAAAAATGCTATTTTTATAAAAAATAAGTTATAAAGAGTCAAACAAATACTAATAATAATTAGAAAATCTAGTTGGAAACCCCAATCAATTCAAATAACTATAATATAAGGATAAGGTTACATTGATTAGATTTAAGAGTATAATTGTTATTACACATGAAATTCAATTGTTTCATGGGCACATTAATTTAAAAATTTATAATTAATAGTTAGGGAACTTATTTCCACCTGAGTCACCTAACTTTTAGGTACACATATTAATGATTGAATGATACACTTGATTGTTGAATACTTAATTGATTGGGATTAGCCTCTTGATCTCACAACTTAATTTAAATCTTGCATTATCTAGAAACTTCAACTTAAAGAAAATCAATATATTTTAAATAATTTTTACATTGATATCAAAACTTAAATATAATAATTCATCTAACATTTACAATAAATTAAATAGAGATTTATATAAACTTATACATTTTAAAATTTATTTAAAGCTCAATCTATTTTAAAATTTATTTCTAACACATCTATTTTTTTTCAATTTAAACATTATATTTATATATTTATTATATTTATATATTTAAATATTAAAATTTTCCTAACATTCTCCCACACAAATAATGTGCTATATCCTTAGAACATTCACGCAAAAAACCTAAAAATTAAAACCACCACCAAAGAAGTTGTAGCTAATAAGTCTTGAGCCAACCAAAATCTAACTTAAAATTCTACTTGAAGTAGACTTGCTTTTAGAAACAACATGCAAAATTTGCACTATCAAAGTCTTCTCCCATTGCACACACACCAAAATGGTTACATCCTTTACAACTATATAATTCCCCTATCATTTATTTTAGAAAATCTCCCAAGCTAGCATTGTTCCTCTGAAAACTACAATCCAACCTCTGTCTTAATGTAACCTATGTTGCGTATAACTGTGTGCAACAACTGTGGAAGGCCTTGTAATGGTGCATTGGTGATCAACGTCATGTATCTCTGTTTTCACCTATGTACCTATCATGGAGGTATACCCATCATTCAAATAATCTTGGGCCAAAACTGTGCCTAAATATCATTGACTGTAGTCTTTTCAAAATTAAGACATGTCTTGATTGTTTTGGTTTAAACAACACATTCTAAATTTTGACTTGTTTGGGTGGTTCATCTAAAATCACATTAATAGGTGGACCCCAATGGAGAAGTTAGTGTGATTTAAGATAAACCACATAAACAAGTCAACACTTAGAATGTACTATTAAGCTTGTCGGTTCCGAACCAATCCTACCACTTAATAAAAAATGATAGAACGATGTGTACTTGAGCTAAATATTTCTTTAAATTGGTGCAAATTTATTTGATCTCAACAAGCTAGATTGTAACATGGGTGCACTTGTGATTTACCTATTGCTTTTGGGTAGCCTATGGAGTGTAGTTTCTACTGTAACATTTTGTTGGGATTTTCCTTCTCTAGGTGCCATGTTTTCTCTACTTCGTGTTGCACTCTACAATTGATGACAAGGGAGCCAATAGAGAATGGACCAAATGTTCCAGTACACCAATGTACTAAAGGGAGCAGTGGGTAAAACAACAAAGTTTACAAACTTCCATTTTATAGAGCTTTATGAACCATAGTAGCCACATCCGTTTTGTCCAAGCTGTGCACCACTTTGATATCTACATTGGACCCCAAAATAAATATGTCATTAGCTTGATTCACAGGCGAGCTCAAGAGTCGAACAATCATTACATGAATGAGATAAGGGTATGTGCAGGATCATGATGGGCCAAAAAGTGGCAATATGATGGGTATGTGGCTGATGACATTTTTTTTTACCCAAAATTGATGAAACAAAAGGGTTTTTAAAGGAGATTCTCACTTTCAACCAATATAAATTATGCTTTACTTTGAATTTAATAATTAATTATTATTCATTTTCTATTCAAATTACGACTAAAGTCCTGATTGATAGACTGATTGAAAACATCTAGAGCTTTCAAACGGTATCACATTTTTTGAATCCAAAACATGTTCACATTCTATGCTCCGCATACTATAGGATTAAAAAATAAAAATTGAATTTCATGAAGTTTTGACCAAGTTAAGGTGGTCAAACATACGAGTTTTTATATTTTTAAAAAGTTGTAATAAAAATTCATAATTGATTATTTACTTGGAAAAAAATTACAAAAAAATATGCACCACATCGGGGCATGAGTCCTCTACTTATATCTAAAATATTATAAAAAAATATTATCATTTTATTATGGTTAGGTGGTCGATAGACACCTACTTCTTATTTTTCCCTGAAATTTAAGTACTACATTGAAATTTCAAATTTTCACCAAATAGATTTTTATTTTTTAAAACAAACCTAGTATTTTAGAAACTACATTCAATTTTCTACAAATTCTATTCTTACACATTTTTGATATAATATAGATAACTTATTCAAATTTTTACGTCAAGTTTCCTAACTCTGATTTTTTTGATTTTTTTGCAACTTAAGGGCCTATTTTTTCCATGATGATCCTGCATATACCCATAATCATCATCAAACATGAGTTATGGTAGCTAATTTTAGTCTAGAGACTTGCATAATGGGTATGGTGTTTAAAAGTGTGACATAGTTGTGTATAATGTTTGTTGTGCTGCACCTACATCTACTCTAGTGCATGGGGTGCTCCCTGCTCCTTGCACGTTGCTTGGTTTAGTAGGTACCACATCTATTTGAACTTCTTAACTAGCATTCAAGTGGGGCTCCTGTTATTTGTGGTTGTGTGATTGACACTACAAAGTTTTAGATTAAACATCACATTCTAAGTTTTAATTTGTTTAGGTGATTCATATAAAATCACATTAATGGATGAACCTTTCTGATTACAAGCTTTAATTTGTTTAGATAATTCATATAAATCACATTAATAGATGGATCTAACTGAAACTTGTGGATTTTTCTTTCCGAACATGTTTTACAGGACTTGTATAGGCAGTGGTGATACAATAACTTTGGTTGGCTCCTAGATACTAATGCCAAAGTTATGCACTCATTATTTCAAACAGTGTGATTTCCCTCTGGCAATCCCTTTTCTATCGCCATGAAAGTACCAACTTATGCTTCCTCTATACCTTGGGTTGCTTCTATGAGCTCCACCTGTGGTGTAGAGCATGTATTTTGGTATGTTTCCCTATGCAGTAGCTCATTTGGTAGACATTTATATTGAGGGGGGACACCAAAATTGGTGGCAGACCATCCACAACCATACTCCTTGTTTGCAACAGAAAAATAGTTTGCTTCAAGTAAATGTGTCAGGAGCATCCATGGGACTGTTGGTGTCTGAGTGTTAAAATGGTTGGAAAGATATCATAGCGAAAGTGTCGATACAAGTCGAACCTCAACCCTTGGTAGGCAATAATGAGTTTATATGCCATGTGTTATTATTCCATACATTGTTACCTAAGTTTTATTTTTAATATGTTTTTAAACCATGACTTAATGGCTATCCAAATTTTGGAATTTGATTTGTGTTAATAGAGTTTCAAGTCTAACCCATGTTGTTAGAGGCTTAGAGGAGGAGGTATGTCCTTGTCTATGATATTAAGTAAAATCATTATTGTTGGAGAATTCTTGAGATTAAGATGGATGTAAGATTCAATGTAAAGTTTTCATTTTGGTTGTTTTGATTTTTTCTTTTTTTCTTTTTTTTGAAATGGATTTATTAGAGCAAGGACATTAAATTTTATTAAGTTAAGACTGTTGAAATCAAGACATAGATTCCTACAACACATATTTCTTATGATGAAAACCATTCTTAAAAAAATGAGGATATCTTTGTTAGAGGGGAGGATAAGAAAGAATTGGGAGGAAAAGAAGTGGGGGATTCAAGAGAAACAACTTATAAAGAGGGAAAAAGTTAACTACTTTAAAGGAAACACCTTTGAGAGCTAACTTTATTCTCTTTACAATAGGATAAACCAACACTTTAGATTCTCCTAATTTTTTCTTAGTTATCCTTTTTATACATAAATAATAATAAAAAAATTCTTGTATCCACATGATGAAAAAAGATGATTCCAATGTATAGATAATTCTAGGAATAAAATAAAAATGATAACAAAACTAACTATGCTTAGGACAAAAATATAATATTATGTGATAATTTTTTTAGCTGGGAGGACAAATATTTGCTGATGATTAAGCCCGAGCATTCAAATTTCAACCTTGCTTCTGAAACTTTTAATAAGATCCTGATTTGGGTTCGGTTGCCTAATCTTCCCCTCCACCTCTGGAGTGACTCTTTTGGAGGATGTGGGCGAAGCCCTTGGTGATTTTTTGTTGGTGGTTGATATATCTTCTGACATTTTTCATTCCACCTTTGCTCGTATACTAGTTGAAATTGATGTTTCAAAAGGACTGCCTACTGAGGTTTTACTTAAATCTTCCAAGGGTTTGTGGATCCAATCTTTGGATTATGAAGGGATTCCCTTATGGTGTAGAAGGTGTTTTAAAATAGGACATGCTGCGGCACAATGCAGATTTGAGAAAAGAGCTAAGAAGGCTACAAAGTTTGGTGGAATGGTGCTTCACAACAACATTATACGGTTGAGAAGAAATCTGATCAACATAGGAGTTTTTTCTGAGGTGGTTGCTTCTAAATCATAGGGTCTTGGGGCATCCCCCCCAGATGTATCAAATGGTGGGGTTGCTATGGCTACCCCTATTGAGCAAATGACTAGATCTCAAGTAGCCAGTCTTGGTGATAGCGCTACAACTTCCATGTCTGGGGGCTCTTCAGATAAGTCTTTTCCTGCACAAAGGAATAACTATGAAATCTCTAAGACTATGGTGGCAGGAATTCATCTTTAGGATAATAGAGAGCTGTCCTGGCTTGATAATGCAGCACAAGTGGAAGAAGGATGGATTACTATAAAGGGCAAGAAAGCTAAAATCTCTAGGCCTTCTTTTGACATGACTCTCTACTCCCACAAGAATAGTGCTAAATGTAAATCTTGAAGGGTCTTGCTTGGGGGCTAGTTTTTGGCTAGCTATAGGCTGTCTTTTCTGCAGCCTTGTTCTTGTTTGTAAAGGGTTTCGGGTCCCTTAAAAACCTATTTTCTCCTATATCAAAAATAATCTAGATATTGAAATTATAAGATGAAATTGACAAGCACAAGAAAAGGGGTTTTAAAGATATTACTAGGAAGTGTTTCCTTTCCCACAAAAACCTTCATACAAAAAGTAGAAAGGAAAAATTATTTTTTGTGGTTGTTTGAGAGGCTTGCCTCAGTTAAACCCTTGTTTTGGTTTCTTGATTTCCATGATAGCCTAGATTTTTGACGATATTTAAAAGAAAAGTAAAAAATACTTTTAAATTGAAAATGTATATGATCAAAATATAGAAAATATCAACACATTATGTTAGCACTTGAGATTTTGCAATTAAACACAAGAAAATGAAAATAAAGCTTGAAAGGAAACAATTCTATGGGAACAAAACCACCTCAAAATTTGTAAAAAATCCTACAAAATTTGTAGTTGCCTTGATTCTATTGTTCTTCATAGTCTCACAAAGATGTTTGAAGATGCACAAGAAGATCAAATGCAAAGTGTTGGTGTAGCTTGTACTAATTGTGAAAAATGATAGAGTTCTTTTCCAAGTTGTAAGAATGAAAGATTTAGAATGAAAAATATTATTGAGACCAAAAGGGAAGAGTTTGAAAGCTTTTTCCAATCAAAGTCACACGCAAGAGAGTTACTTCCCAAATTGTCAATGGGAAGGCAACACTCAAACAACCACTAGAACCATGAATTTTTGCAATGCACGTCACAAAAGTGTCTACATGTTGTGCTCTCATCCAAGAAAATTCAGAATCAAAAAATATTGAATGATCATAAAAATACAAAAAGTATATAATCCAAGTGCTAGCATTTTGTAATTGAAATGCTCTATATTAGAGCTAGATTAAATGCATGATGAAGGAAAAATTGCAAGGGTGTGCAATTTGTGACACTACATAGCTAAGTGATGTGTAATAACTCATTTATTTTACTCATGCATTCTTTATTTGAAGGCTACTATTGAATTCTTGCTACAATATTATAATCACTTGATTGAATGAGTTATTTGTAGTGATTTGGATTTCTCTTGTGATTTATATAGAGTATCTTAGATACTAATTTATTAATTTTGGAAAATACCATTTGTAAACATTTATGTATTTTGGGTCTTATACCCAAGTAATGTTTGAGATTGCATGTTGCTAAACTCTTGTTTCTTGGGTTCATAGGTTTGATTAAATTTTAGTCATTTTTGGAAACTATTTCTTCTAAATTTGGGTGGCTTGTAGTATATTTACTTCTTGAGTATATTCATGATTAGTGTGGAAGGTTTGTTACCTCAACTTAAGATGTCATGGTGCATGAAGTATAAACATTAACATGCCTTACTAAGCTATATGAATGAAATGGTGGGTGGCTTTTGTATTAGTGTGCAATAATTTCTCACATGGAAGGGTTCTCACATATCTCTTAGGTATTGGTGGTTGGATTGAGGTCTATGTTAGGGTTTGAATATACCAGACTACCTCTAGTCAAAGCACACCCACTCAAGAGGAGGTTTATGGAATTGGAAAAGTTTTCTTGTTGCAATCTCAACTTCAAAAATTTACTCTTTAAAAATTTTCTCTTGAAGTTGAATGTTTTCAGAATAGGATTCTTTCTCTATCTCTAAGTGAATTAATAAGGGGTTTCCATTAATTTTTTAAGGTGAAATAATAGTGCTAAGAAACCCCTATACAAAAATAAAATGATATATTATAACTAGTTCACTTTGAGAAATAGTTCTTTGTTTCCTTTATTTAATTTTAGTTTAATCAATATTGGAAACACTATTAGTTCCATACGATGTTTGGTAGCTCCTTGATATAGGCATGTTCAGATGTTCCATTGATAGATATATGATAATTTTGGCACTATACATCTTTTGAGTTCTTTTTTTTTTATCAACGATTCTTAGCATACTAATATGATGTAAGATTGTCACTCTAGATACATCCAATGCGTAAACATTTAGTTTCCTTGATGGAAACATATTTTATAGTTTAAGTTCCTATTTAGCAATAGTAGGAATGTTATTGCATGACTATGAATCTTGAATTGAAATAATATTTGAATAGTGGTGGTTTACTCTTGCATGATATTTATAGTTATTTTAATTTAAGTTTCTCTTTTTAGTTGACATAAAATTTGTAGATGAAAGATATTTGTATAAAATTTGTAAGACGTTGATTTGTGTTATTTGTGATTGTGTGATTGACACTACATGAGTTTGAAGTAGACTTGCTTTTAGGAACACCATGCAAAATGTGCACTATCGAAGTCTTCTCCCCTTGCACACACACCAAAATGGTTACATCCTTTACAACTGTATAATTCCCCTATCATTTATTTTAGAAAAGCTCCCAAGCTAGCATTATGCCTTTGAAAACTGCAATCCAACCTCTATCTTAATGTAGCCTATGTCTTGTATAACTATTTGTAACAACTATGGAAGGCCTTGTAATGGTGCATTGGTGATCAATGTCCTGTATCTCTGTTTTCACCTATGTACCTATCATGGAGGTATCCGCATCACTCAAATCATCTTGGGCCAAAACTATGCCTAAATATCATTGACTGCAGTCTTTTCAGAATTAAGACATGTCTTGATCATTTTGGTTTAAACAACACATTCTAAATTTTGACTTGTTTGGGTGGTTCATCAAAAATCACATTAATAGGTGGACCCCAATGGAGAAGTTAGTGTGATTTAAGATGAACCACATAAACAAGTCAAAACTTAGAATGTACTATTAAGCTTGTCGGTTCCGAACCAATCCTACCACTTAATAAAAACTGATAGAATGATGTGTACTTGAGCTAAATATTTCTCCAAATTGGTGCAAATTTATTTGATCTCAACAAGCTATATTGTAACATGGGTGCACCTGTGATTTACCTATTGCTTTTGGGTAGCCTATGGAGTGTAGTTTCTACTGTAACATTTTGTTGGGATTTTCCTTCTCTAGGTGCCATGTTTTCTCTACTTCGTGTTGCACTCTACAATTGCTAACAAGGGAACCAAGAGAGAATGGACCAAATGTTCCAGTACACCAATGTACTAAAGGGAGCAGTGGGTAAAACAACAAAGTTTACAAACTTCCATTTTATAGAGCTTTATGAACCGTAGTAGCCACATCTGTTTTGTCCAAGTTGTGCACCACTTTGATATCTACATTAGACCCCAAAATAAATATGTCATTAGATTGATCCACAGGTGAGCTCAGGAGTTGGACAATCACTACATGAATGAGATAGTCATCATCAAACATGAGTTCTGGTAGTTAATTTTAGTCTAGAGACTTGGATAATGGGTATGGTGTTTAAAAGTGTGATGTGGTTGTGTATAATGTTTGTTGCGCTGCACCTACATCTACTCTAGTGCATGGGCTGCTCCTTGCTCCTTGCACGTTGCTTGGTTCAGTAGGTACCACATCTATTTGAAATTCTTAACTAGCATTCAAGTGGGACTCCTGTTATTTGTGGTTGTGTGATTGACACTGCAAATTTTGAGGTTAAATAGCACATTCTAAGTTTTAATTCGTTTAGGTGATTCATATAAAATCACATTAATGGACAAACCTTTCTGATTACAAGCTTTAATTTGTTTAGATAATTCATATAAATCACATTAATAGATGGATCTAACTGAAACTTGTGGATCTTTCTTTCTGTACATGTTTTACATGACTTGTATAGGTGGTGGTGATGCAATAACTTTGGTTGGCTCCTAGATACTAATGCTAAAGTTATTCACTCATCGTTTCAAACAGTGTGATTTCCCTCTGGCAATCCTTTTCTATCGCCATGAAAGTACCAACTTATGCTTCCTCTATGCCTTGGGTTGCTTCTATGAGCTTCACCGGTGGTGTAGAGCATGTCTTTTGGTATGTTTCCCTATGTAGTACCTCATTTGGTAGACATTTATATTGAGGGGGGACACCAAAATTGGTGGTAGACCATCCACAACCATACTCCTTGTATGCAACAAAAAAATAATCTGCTTCAAGTAAACGTGTCAGGAGCATCCATGGGACTGTTGGTGTTTGAGTGTTAAAATGGTTGGAAAGATATCACAGTGAAAGTGCCGATACAAGTTGAACCTCAACCCTTGGTAGGAAATAATGAGTTTATATGCCATGTGTTAGTATTCCATACATTTTTACCTAAGTTTTATTTTTAATATGTTTTTAAACCATGACTTAATGGCTATCCAAATTTTGGAATTTGATTTGTGTTAACAGAGTTTCAACTCTAACCCTTGTTGTTAGAGGCTTAGAGGAGGAGGTATGTCCTTGTCTATGATATTAAGTAAAATCATTATTTTTGGAGAATTCTTGAGATTAAGATGGATGTAAGATTCAATGTAAAGTTTTCATTTTGGTTGTTTTGATTTTTGATTTTTTTCTTTTATTTGAAATGGATTTATTAGAGCAAAGACATTAAATTTTATTAAGTTAAGATTGTTGAAATCAGGACATAGATTCCTACAACACATATTTCTCATGATGAAAAAATAAACCATTCTTAAAAAAGTGAGGATATCTTTGTCAAAGGGGAGGATAATAAATAACTCAGAGGAAAAGAAGTGGGGGATTCAAGAGAAACACCTTATAAAGAGGGAAAAAGTTGTTAACTACTTTAAAAGAAACACTTTTGAGAGCTAACTTTATTCTCTTTACAATAGGATAAACCAACACTTTAGATTCTCCTAATTTTTTCTTAGTTATCCTTTTTATACATAAATAATAATAAAAAAATTCTTGTATCCACATGATGCAAAAAGATGATTCCAATGTATAGATAATTCTAGGAATAAAATAAAAATAATAACAAAACTAACTATCTAGATATTGAAATAAAAAGAAATTGACAAGCACAAGAAAAGGGGTTTTAAAGATATTACTAGGAAGTGTTTCCTTTCCCACAAAAACCTACAAACAAATAGTAGAAAGGAAAAATAATTTTTTTGGTTGTTTGAGAGGCTTGCCTCAGTTAAACCCTTGTTTTGGTCTCTCAATCTCCATGATAGCCTAGATTTTTGACGATATTTAGAAGAAAAGTAAAAAATACTTTTAAATTGAAAATGTATATGATCAAAATATAGAAAATATCAACACACTATGTTAGCACTTGAGATTTTCCAATTAAACACAAGAAAATGAAAATAAAGAGAAAGGAAACAATTCTATGGGAACAAAATGATGTAGGGGCATCTACATGATGAGACACAAACATAGAGGCCAAAGGATCAAAAGATAAAAATTTGAAAAAGATGAAAATTACAAATAAGTGTTAAGAGGGAATGTGAGAATATTTCATATTTTGTAATGTTTGATAATGTAGTATTGTAGAAAAATTCTAGAAATCTACGTGGGAATAAGAGATGGAGAGAATTGAGTGAATAAAGGGATAGGGATTGTTGAGAAAATCATTGAGAATATATGGAGAGATCATAGGAGATAGTAAGGGAGATGTTGTAGGAATTAGTTGAGGAAATAGTTAGAACTAATTTCCTTTCTTAAAATGTTTGTTATGGTCACCTTATATTATATTAAGGGACCATTATGCAAGATGTAGGATATGAGAAAATGATTAAAATGTAATATCAATGATTACGAGAATATCTCTCAGAAATTTGAGTTAGTATTTTGGGGTTTGATTACTGGTTTGGATTCCTCCACGCTCCGTTGCCCATCATGTGGTATCAGAGCCATTATGTTCTTATGTTGAGATAATTGTGTTCCTAAGCTTGCCATAGTTGGCCTCCATTCATCATAACGAGTCTTTGTTGGAGATGCTCATTTATGCTCTAACAAAATTCAGCGACCTCCATTTTTATTTTTCATTTATTTTTCTCTTCTACACAGTTTTGACCCACATTGTTGCTCATTGAGTCTCTTTATCACAACACTCCAATTTTGGTGTATTGTAGATCTGCTGGAGCAAAGTTATAGAAACTTGAGCATTCTCATCAAGTGCACCCTAAGGATTTGTTGGGCCATGACAAATCGCTGTTTAAGAGCGCTGCCTATCTATAAAGATCATTGCCTAGCAAGGAACCACCAACGTTCAATGGAAATTGGAGGCAGAGGGTGAATTGCTAACTGGGAAACAAAAGAAGCTCGTAGGTTGGCATTAATGAGAGAGTAGTTCCTTGCACAAAGTGGGGAAGAAGAGGAAGAGCAGCGTAGATTAGGAGAATTGGAAAGGAAGAAAAAAGGGGCTTAAGTAGCAGCCAAACAAAATTCGTAGAAGTAAGAGAATATGTGAAGATCAGATAAAAAATGCCAGATCAGTCTTTGCTAAGCATTTTTGCAACACACAGAGGAGTAATTTGCTTCCCATATCTGTCTCCTTCATTGTATTGGGGGAGTTGATCATGTTGCACAGGGAGATCCAAGGGAAATTAATTTTGTAGTTTGGTGCTAGAGTTTTCTATGGTTGAGTCTATCTTCCTATGGTAAGGTTTTATTTTGTCCAAGGCTTGTTTCCAATTACAATTTTTTTTTAGTAGATGGATTCAAATACTATTCTGAGACCCTGATTCTTCATTGTTAGCTTGCTTTCTTATTCGCGTTGATCATCCATGGATTTTGAATGGATGAACCAAAATATTGATTTAGGCACATACTTGGATAATCCCCTGCACTAGATGTGAATGTGGAGACAAAGCGACAAGAAAGAGACGCGGGTTCCATGACTAGCAACACTAACAACGATGTAATAGAAGAAACAGACGCCGTTTTTCCTCAGTGGTGACTTCTTCAGGTGTTGGTCCAACACATGATTTCAACACATTTTCATTCTTTGGGCACTTCTTGGCGGGTACAGGTGTTTTTAAATTCTTCCACCAAAGTCTGCTTCATTTGTTCTGTGTTGTGGCCTACAGAAACACAATGAACATTTTTCGTGTGAGTTTTTCCTAGAGCCATGTAACGAGATATATTAGAATTTTTTTGGGGTTGATTTATTATTTTTGGAGGACATTGCAACCACATTTCCTGAGGGTCAACTGGGCATTGCATTCTTGAAGTTCGATCTAGAGAAGGCTAGGGCATGAAATCATTGTATGCTTGAACCATAGTCACAACATTGATCAATATTTTCTTTGAAATACTTGCATTATGTTTACCTTACTAGACTGACTATAGAATGTTTTACCCAACTCGCATTAAGCACCTGTACAAGTCTTTGGCCTCCTCATGCGTGTTGTTCATGTTACAAAAACTTTCCAACAACACATCGCTCTACAAGTTTGATCCTCAGATTTCGGTGCACAATAGTGAGTCAACTAAAGTTTTATGTCTAGTTTTCATCTCAACTTTAGTTGTTATTTGCCCGTGTCATTTTGTGTGATCTTGATTAGCCAATAGGATAAGTTGTGGCTATTTGCAGTTAAGTATAAAGCCAATATTAAAGTCCTTGTGTTGCCATGTCAGTAGTCTTTAAATGTGTCTATTAAGTTTTTAAGTTGTTTTTAAGTCATTTGTATGTCATCTTATGTGTTTAATAAAAGTCCATCAATATTATATGGTTGTCAATTTGTGTCTGGTGGTCCAAAGTTCTAATTAAAAGAGTCTATTATTTATGTTCGAAGTTAAATATGGTCCAATAAATTGTGATGAAAGTCAAGAGAGTCTGGTTATAGTATTTCTTATAAATGAAGTTAAAGTGCGTTGAAGTTCTAGAGTCATTAATTTTGTAAGGGTGCATGAGCGGTGTTACCCGAAACCCAAGTCTAATCATTGCATAAGAATTTTGTTAATGAAAGAAGTTCAAAAAATCCAAATTAATGAATCTTAAAGCCAAAACATTCAAGCCAAGAAGAAAAGCTAGAGGAGAATTGACAATAGCAACTTGAAGACAACTTGAGAAGATTGGTAGTAGAAAGAATCTTGCTTTAGTGAGAAGAAAAGAGCTCAAAATTTCTTGAAGAAATAGATCTAGTACGATCTAACAAGTAAAATGGTCTTTATAGTCTATAGTTAATAATTGAACAAAGAATTTGTTGAATGCAGGTAGTGGGAAAGAGAGAAGAACACTTGTGGAAAACCTTATAGTAGAATTGAGAGAAGAACAACTTCCAGCTGAGGTTGGGTAGAAGTTGTTGAGACAACTCCACAAGTTGTAAATGTGGGTAGAGTTGTCCAAAGAAGAGAGACAGTGAATATATTGAGAGTGAGTAGAGTGCAGAAGCCTAGAGGAGTAGAGGAAGCTCAAAGGGTTCTAGAGGAAAGAACCAGGAATACCAAAAGGCCAAGTTCAGGAGTAAAACTTGGTGAGGTGTTGTGTAGTAGGGTGAAAAAGATTTGTTACTACAAAGGCTATTTGTAGCTCATAGGGATCATGGAGAAGCTCATAGAGTCCTAAAGAGAGATGTCATGACAAGGGTTTGAGCAAAAGCCACAACAGAATGGAGCACAATGCCAAAGCAAATGGAATAAAGACAAAGAGAATGAGTCAAGAGGAATTTGATACAAAATTTGTTAAGATGAAGGAACAACTTATTATAATGATGATGCTACTACAGGAAAGTGAGAGAGACTAGAGATATGGATGGAGAATGAATAAACAAGTTATATGGCCTGTTAAAGAATTGTTTGCAAGAAAGTTGAGGAAGAAGCTGAGACACATGTTGAATGCTCAGTTAAAGGAAGAACTCAAATAAACTGAGTTTGAGGAAGAAGTTCATTATGATGAACTAGAGCAGGGATCATTCCTTGGAGAGGATGATGATGAGAGACTTCATGAAAGTCTCATGGATTGTTTGGGAAGTTCAGATCAACATGAAGATCAATTGATAGAAGACTCAGATGAGACTAGAGAGCCTTATGTTTTAAAAATTGAGAATTTGTGTATGCATGCAAGTTTTATAGGTGTTGAGGATGATGGATAGTCACTCAAAACTGTCATGAGAATAAAACAAGATAAAAATCATATTATCAAAGAAGGAGAGGCAGATTTTCCTTATAAGGACAATTAGAGTAGAAATCCTATACAATGGAAAAATTTAGTTATGGGAGAGCAGTTGCAAGAATCTGTTGTTATAGTGAACAATGTCGTGTTGGCCTATGAAAACAATCAAAAGGGGGATCAAGGAGATAAAGAGAAACATTTAGATACAAGGCTAATGAAATTTGATGAGGAAATGCCATTGCTAAAGAGATTGGTGAGAGAACCTGAGAATAAAATTTTATTTTATTCAACACAAGAGGATGATCATGAAAATGAGAATATATTGGCATGTGGTCTGGAGAATGACAAGCTTAGCAATGCAGATTTGAATGCAAAATTGTTGATTTTAAAGGAATGGCTAGTCAATCTAAAGATTAAGGAGGGCTTCAAAGAGGTTGGAAACAAGAAGCATGAAGAAGAAGAAAGAAGCAAATGTCATCAACAAACTATAAAAGAAAAATCAGAGGCTCAAAGATAGACAAATGCATATGCAGGGATAACATATTACATATTTGTAGATAACAGTGAAGACAAAGAAGAAATCATTCTTATGATTGATAGTGATTTTTGGAGATTGAGTGATTACTATGACCAATTCATTTCATGTGAAAATGCAGGTACATGTGAGACTTTGAAATATGAAAGTCAATCTTCCATAAAATAGTCATGGAAGAGGCATACTGAAAAGAAGAAGACAATCAACAATAGAAATCAATTGATCTCAAGAGAATACATTAACAGGGAAAGTGGAGGTTTACAAAATAAAGTATGGAAACCTGGAAGATTGAGGAGAGTAGCAACATATCCATAGAGGAAAAAGTTAATGAAAAGATTGAATACCAAAATGAAAGTTGTTGAACATGTTCGTGATAGTAAGGCAAGTGGACAATGAAAAAGGAAAGTTTGGGATCCAGGAGTCCATGAGAAGTTTCTTTTTTTGTTCCTTGGGAGACTAATGCAGGGGAATCTACAAGATGAGACACAAACACAGAGGCCAAAGGATCAAAAGATAAAAATGTGAAAAAGATGAAAATTACAAATAAGTGTTAAGAGGGAATGTGAGAATATTTCATATTTTGTAATGTTTGATAATGTAGTATTGTAGAAAAATTCTAGAAATCTATGTGGGAATAAGAGATGGAGAGAATTGAGTGAATAAAGGGATAGGGATTGTTGAGAAAATCATGGAGAATATATGGAGAGATCATAGGAGATAGTAAAGGAGATGTTGTAGGAATTAGTTGAGGAAATAGTTAGAAATAATTTCCTTTCTTAAAATGTTTTTAACAGTCACCTTATATTATATTAAGGGACCATTATGCAAGATGTAGGATAAGGGAAAATAATTAAAATGTAATATCAATGATTACAAGAATATCTCTTAGAAATTTGAGTTAGTATTTTGGGGTTTGATTACTGGTTTTGATTCCTCCACAGTCAAACATTAAAATAGAGCCTTTAATATGAAACTAAAAATTGTAAACTTTGACCAAAACTTCAAATTTAACTTAAGCCTTAGAAATCAACCCTAAACTCTATTCAAAAAGGGAGAAGTAATGCCTTTTATAATCTAGTGAAAAATACATGATGGTGTAGATGTAATAATCTGCAAAATGCTTAAACTTTAACAAACATTAGCATGATTAGTAATTTAAAGCAAAGCAAACATAAAATATCTATGAAATAGTCCAACATGCTTCATAATGCAAACAAAACAATAAAAGATCAAATAAATTAATTGATAGCATACAAAAAACATGGTGCATACCTATCCCAAAGTGGATTGGTGCTACTTTGATGTGGAAAGTAGCCCTTTCCCAACCATTTATAAGCTTTCAAAATGATGAGAAAGATGCAAGTGATGAAGGAAAATGTGTGTATAGTGTAAATGCATAAAACTGTGGATAGATTTCAAGTAGAGAAGGCCTCTATTTATAAGTTAGAGGTTTGAAGAATTGAAGAATAGGAAGAATGTGGGATTAAGAAAGGACCAATGAGATTGAGACATTTGTCTCAATGCCAATGGGTAAGGATTGATCACACTTTTTATGTTTTTGTAAGAGGCACCAAATGCATGTTTGAGAGACATGAAATGCATGTGCTTGAATTGTTTTTGGGGGGAGAAATTGTTTGAATGAGAAAGTCAAATAAAAGGAGTCAAATAAAGAATATTCCCTAGAATGTGCTTTTGAGAGGGAAAATGAGATAATTAGTTAATTAGAAAAAATGATTTTCATGTGCAAGTGAGTGGGTTAGTCCGGGGTTGAGTTTGACTGAGGTTGAGTCAAAAGCTAGAGAATGAGTAATGATGATTACAGTTAATTAATTTAAAATTTAATTAACTTTGAGTGGGTTAGTGAATTCGATTTAAATCACTTGATTTATTTAATCAAATAAGAGGAATTTGGGTATTAATTAAACAAATTGATTTATTTAATTAATAAGAAGACTTTGGGGATTTTAATTAAACAAATTGATTTATTTAATTAAACATGATTAGTGAATTAATCTAATAAATTACTTTATTTGATTAATAGAGGAAATGGAATTATATGCATGATATTGATTAAAATTATTTGCATGTCTACATTTTGCCCCTCTTTGAAGTAATGTACCTATTGCATTGGTTTAAAGAATAACCTTGTTGAGATCAAAATTCATTTTTATTTTTATTTTTTTGGATGCCCCAGCGAAAAGTACATTGGTACACTTCCCCCTTGAGAGATCGAGCGGAAATGTTAATTTTCCGATCGAGATCACGATGAAATGCGAGGGGAGTGGTTCTACTAATCAAAGGACGAAAGATAATTCTTTAGAAAGATCAAATATTTGACATAGACAATTTTGATGATGTATAGACAGTCATCGGCCATGTGTAGCCTCATGTATATTTTGAGATATCACACAAATTTGGATAGAAATGTTAGTAAAGATAGAATAATAAGAAGAAATGAGATGGTTAAAGAGAGGATCCAACAAGTCCATGATTTGACTAGATTTTATTAGAGATGATGATGAGAGTGGATGATGTTTTTCTTATTAGGAATTGGGATTTTAAAAGAGATTACTTATGTTATGTTTGATAACACACATAGATATGATGCATCAAGGCATAAAGAACCAAGATGGTGTTGCACCTAGTGTGATGGACTTTGACTTGACAATCAGATATGAGTACTCATATTCACACCTAGCATACAAAACTTTATTTAGAATGCAGTTCGGATATTCCAAACATCTCAAACCAAAACATAGAAAGGAAAGCCTTCCTATGTGGTCAACAAGACACCTAAAACACCCTCCCTAGATACCAAACAAAGCATGCATGACCAAGGTTATATTACAAGAATATCCAACAAGCACAACAGACAAAAGATAATGATCATTGCCCCATTCCTTTCTCTCTAAATCATTTTGTTTAGACATCATCAACAAGTCATTGGAATGAGCACAATAAGATAAATAAACAAGACAAAATCAAGTAAACAAACAAGCTAATGTTCTTCATACTGCTAGCCAAGACTAAACTATGGTGATGCCTGATGTTGATGTCCATTGTAGGAAGGATGCATCCTAGGACACGATGTTATTAGGCGATTTTGAGACTAATGGGATGATGGGCTGCTGATACCAAGAATTGACCAACTTGTTTACTTACTGACCTAGACTTGAGACCTTGACGTTTGGGTTTACACTTTTAAATTTTCTATACTTGTTTCCGATTGTTTTGCCAAAGGTTGAAGGTGAAAATTGATTTATTATGGATAATTGATTATTGTGGGTGAAGCGAAATGAGACAAATGGATTTTTTTTTCAAATATTTGGATGTTTTTGATGTTTTCAAAATGTTATGATGCTATTTTTTGGATTTTTGGGTTATTTAAATGTTTTTGTATTTTTGTGTCTTGGGGGCTAATCAAAGATTAACCTTGCCTACGTTTAAGCTTAGAGACGATGTAGTTCGGATAACGACTCAATGAATATTTGGGAATGTTGAATAACCTTGTCCTTTCAAATAATAAGCTTGGTGACACCATTCCAAGTGAAATTTGTGGTGGATTCAAGAAAATAGATTTTCCTGATTCAGTGTATTTACAACATTATGGGGTGTTAGATCCTTCATGGAATGCTTTGGTTGGCAGTATTCCCAAGTAGATTGGAGATTTGCATTGCGATGGTTGAGTTATCTTTACAGGGAAACTTGCTTATCTGTCATGTTCCTCAACAACTTTTTCTTCTTGGAAATCTTACTTTGTTGGATATGTCTTTCAATCTTCTTAGTGAACCCATTTTACCTGAGTTTGCAAGACTTCAAAACCTCCGAGGCCTCAGTTTGTCTAATAAGGAGTTCACTGGTAGTATTCCAATAGAGTTGGGAAATTCTTTAGGTCTTGTGAGTCGATGTTTATTTGCAGGTGAAAGTGAAATGGGATGGATGTTTTTGGTATTTTGAAATGTCTTGAGGCTATTTTGGAATTTTCGAGATGTTTTACAAATATTTTGATTTTCAAATTTTCCAATGTTTTTTGTGTTTTCTAAGATTTTGACCAAGAACCTAACCTAAAGACCTATCCTAGGGGCCTCGGGGGCTGATCAAAGATTAGCCTTTCCTACATTATACATGCAGAGACCATGTAGTTCGACTGACACAGACTCGTTTATTGATGAGATATGCACAAATGGATTGCCAGTTTATTATGACAGACTCCTAAAGAACTGACCTAAGTGTCTCGGGGGATGATCAAAGATCAACCTTTCCTATGTCCAGAGTTCAGAGACCCGTAGTTCGACAAGACGACTTTGTTTTTGAATTTTTGATTGAATTTTTTGACCTATGTTGGGATTTTTATATGTTTTGAATGTTTTTGGATTTTTTGATTTTCTGATGTTTTGGGATTTTCTGATTTTAAGGAAGATTGCGAGAATATACACGAATCTGATCCAATACAGGTATAAGAACATGCCCCTAGCGTGATGTGATAGACTACCCTGATATAGGCAGGATAAACTAACCTTTGGAATGGGATGAGTAGTACTTGGAGGGATCATGATACAAACACATGATCAAGCTATGATGTGGATGCAGATGGGTGATGGATGGAGATATGGAAGTGTGATGGATAAATGATGTAGAACAAGCTGTAGAGATCATGGTGGATGGAAAGTACTTATTTACACGAGGCACCTATTTTCTAGGTTTTCACCAAGGTACTTTCCCAAAGTGCCACCGAAGCGGTTTTCACTAGAGGACAATTTTTTTTCTTTACTGTTTTCAATCCTTTTTCTATTTTTTTTTGGATTTTTACATTTTATTTTTATTTTTTTTGGGTTTACACCTTGGAAATTTTAGGCATAATTTTTTTTGAGATGGGAGCTATTCATGGGCTCCTATAGAGGTTCCCCTTTGGGAGTTGATAGATGATATTCCCCTGACTTGTAGCTTGCTATGACAATGAAGGGGCCCAACCAATTTGGTTCAAACTTCCCTTTGATATCTGGATTTGGTACATTTTTCTAGTTCTCCTTTAGTACAAGTTCCCCGACCTAGAAGGTTCGATTCCTGATCTTCTTATTGTAGCTCCGCTTGAGATGGTTTTGGTATACGTATAGATGGTTTAAGGCATCCATGCATCGCTCATCTAGTAATTCCAGCTTGTTCAATCATGAGACTCGATATTCTTCATCTATGATGAGATTTTACAATGATATTCTCAAGGACAGGAGCTCGATCTGAATGGGGCGTATGGCTTCTAATCCATAGACCAATGAGAATGGGGTTGCACTTGTTGGTGTGCGGATACTCATTTGATAAGCCCATAGGGCGGGATTCAACTAGAAGTACCAATCACGACCAACTTCATTGACCATCTTCTTTAGGATTTTCAAGATGGTTTTATTTGTAGCCTCATCTTGGCCATTCCCTTGAGGGTAGTATGGAGTGGAAAAGTGATGTTGTATTTTGAATTTGTAGCATAGGTCTCGAACATCTTGGTTTTTGAATGGTGTCCCATTATCTAAGATAATGGATTGAGGGACACCATAGCGGAAAATTAAGTAGTTTAGGATGAACTTGGATATCTACTTTCCTATAATGTAGGTCATGGGAATGGCCTCTACCTACTTGGTGAAGTACTCAGTGGCAGTGATGATAAACTTATGTCCATTGGATGAGGTGGGGGTGATTTTTCCAATGAGATCGAGCCCCCACTAAGAAAAGTGCCATGGTGTTATGATGGGATGGAGCTCTTGAGATGGTGCATGGATGAGGTCCCCATGCTGCTAATGTTGTAAACACTTGACATATTCATGAGCTTCTTTTTCCATTGATGACCAATAGTATCCAATTCTCAAAAATTTCTCAGCCAAGCTCATACCACTCGAATGTGAGCCACAAATGCCATTGCGCACCTTGGTTAAAGTGGTCAAAGCCTCCTCAGTGTTTAGACATCGTAACAGGGTTCCCTCAATGCTCCTACGGTGTAGGCTGTCTCCTAAGATCACAAAGCAGGATGATTTCTTGACAAAGGTTCTTTTCAGGCTCGGGGATAAATCGGCAGGGAGGACTCCTATTCTCAAGTAGGTGTATACATCATGGTACCAGGGATCACTAGGACCAATGATTTCACACACAAATTCAGACTTTGGTACCTCGAATGTTGGTACGAGAAGTTTCTCTACGAGGAATTCATGCTTAGGGACATTGCGTGGGATATCCAGTAATGATCCAATTGTCACCATAGCATCTGTTGCTCTGTTATTAGCCCTAGGTATCTGCTCAAACATGATGTCAATAAAATACTCTTTGAGGCTTTCCACCAGTTTCTTGTATGGCGTTAAATTATCATCTTTTGTTTGGTATTCACCATTTACCTAATTGATGATTAGCTTGGAATCACCATAGACCTTGAGTGCCATAATCTACCCCTACACTGCTATTTTGAGCCCTATGATGAGGGCCTCATATTTTGCAATATTGTTCGTGCAAGGAAACAACAACTTGTATGACCTTGGTATGTAATCTCCTTGTGGCATGATAAAAAATACTCCAGCTCCCAATCCATGTTGTGTGTAGGATCCATAAAAGTACACCCTCCAGTGGTTTTCTATACTTAGGTTGAAGATTGATTCATCAGGGAACTCTGATATCAATGGGTTTTCTAAATAAATACATTGGTGCCTCTACTAGTTGATCTGCAATAACTTTTCCCTTGATAGCCTTTCATTCCACATACTCGATATCATACTCTGATAGGATCATAACCCACTTAGCCATCAGTCCTGTGAGCATTGCTTTGGAAATAAAGTATTTAAGTGGTTCAATCTTGGTGATGAGTTTTATTTTATGAGCTAAGATGTAGTGCCTGAACTTCTGTGAGGAAAACACCACTACTAGATGAGCCTTTTCGATGAATGTATAGTTCAACTCATTCCCTACCATAGTTCAGATAATGTAGTAAATAGCTCTCTCTGTTCCACTTTCATTATGTTGGGCTAGGTGAGCATCAAGAGCTACTACTGTTTCCAATATGTACTGAATCAATGGATTGTGTGGAATAGGTGGCATAAGAATTGGTTGTGTGAGAAAATATTCCTTGATCTTGTTGAACACCTGATCACACTTCTCATCCCATTTGTATGCTACCCCCTTGTGGAGTAGATGAGAGCAAGGGATAGCCTTGTCTTCTAGTTGCGCTATGAATCAATAGATGGACTGGAGTCTTCCTTGTAGGCCTCTTAACTGTTTCAATGCCTTTGGTGCCTCCATCTCGAGAATTTCCTTGACCTTAGCGGGATCTATCTTAATTCCCCTCATGGACACAATGTACCCTAGTAACTTCCCTGATTGTATGCCAAAGACACACTTCTTTGGATTGAGTCTGAATTTATATTCCTCTATCTGGTCAAAGATAGAACTGAGTGCTGCTATATGATCCTGACATTTCTTTGATTTTTCTAAAATTTCATCTACATAATCTTCCACAGTCTTGTGAATCATGTCATGGAGGATTAGTGTCATGGCTCCTTGATAAGTTGCTCTAACGTTCTTTAGGCCGAACAACATCATGTTCCAGCAATATGTCCCCCATGAACAAGTGAAAGCCATTTTATGTTGGTCCTCTTTAGCTATCATTATCTAATTATACCCTGAGAATCCATCTATTAGTGAAAGCATCTCATGTCCGACCGTCATATCCACTATCATATCAATGTTTGGGAGTGGGAAGTCATCCTTGGGACATGCTTTGTTCAAATCTCTAAAGTCTGTGCTGATACAGATGACCCTAGTGGGATTTGAAATAGGTACGAGGTTTGATACCCACTCTGGGTAATCAATCGGTCGTATGAACCCTGCATCAAGGAGTTTCTGTAGTTCCATTTTGACCAACAAGGCTATTTGGGGATGCATTTTCCTAAGCTTTTGTATCACTAGCTTTGCGTCAAGATATACTGCTAGATGATGAACTACAATTTTAGGATCAAGACCAGGAATATTTGCGTAGGTCCATGCAAAGTTCACCTTTCTCTCTTTTAAGAATGCAACTAGGAGCTCTTGTTCCTCTATTAACAATGATTTGGCATAAAAGGTGATATGTGGTGTTTCCTCTGATCCCAAGTTGACTGGGTTACACTTCTCTGCCAGAATTGTTGAATTCTCCTGATGTAGAGCACTACGGGGAAGATTGAATCCCCCATCCTTCAGTGCCTTAGAGAGGTTTTCATCATCAGATGTGTCCTTTGTTTTTACTATTTTCGGGTTTGAAAGTGCCACGGTGTGGTTTTCACTTAAAGACCTAGAGATTATTCTTAGATTTTCACTTTTATGACTAAAGGATTCAATCATTTCTCCATAGTAGGAATGCGTATGTAACTCAATGTCAAATCCTTCTTTGTGATCTCCACATGGTATATTATCCAGAAATCCCATGAATTCTGAGAGTGCCTCATCATTTTTGAACGTTTCTAAAATTGGTGGTCCTCGTTGGTCATAGTCAATGAGTTGGGAATAAACTAACTTTATCTCATTGGTTTGGTTGTTTGACTCAAAGGATAGGGTGCTAATCATAAAGAGGAAAGAATCTTCAAACAACATGGGTAGATCCATAACAGGGTCCTCATCCTCACTACACACATCAGTTATGTCAAAGGAAAAGTTATCTATGACTCGACTTGTGGATACGGGTGATTGGAGCTCAGCTGCTAATGACTGAGGAGGTGTTTTGACCTTTTTTACCGGGGCGAGTCTGCCAAGTATGGTCACCTTCGGAGGGGTACATACAAGACCAATATTTCTTAAACGCTTCTTAGCAATGATGGGTTCTAGGAGACCATTATTATTCTACCCAAGTTTCTTGTTTCTATCATAGCCCATGCTAAGCATCATTTGTAGCCCTTTGCTACTATCATCCATGGGAATATCAACCACGGGTCAGTTGTCTTGGTATAGTAGACTTGATGGGTCTTCTTCCACTACTTCTCAACCTAGGTCCCCCCAACACCTGAATATGGAAGGATTTTCTTTGAAAGTTTGGGATGAGGAGGCATTTGGATGTGGTTGCCCATGAGACCTAGGAGATTGAGGTAACTCTCCTACCACAAAGGCACCTTTTTTTCATTTTGTAATCCCCACACCCATTGTCCTAGATATTGACCTTGATCTTAGAAATGGTGGGGATGGCGAGTGTCTTTGTCTCAGATGTGGAGGCCAAGGTAGATGGGCCCACATATGGAGTTGAGGGGCCTTCATCGTTCTTTGGAACTTGGGGGATTTTGTAGTATTTAGCTTCTAGATTATTGCAATAGTAAAATGGTTCAGGATCCCCATGGAAGGTGACCTCTTGGCCTTGATGTTGGAACTTGACACACTAGTGGAAATTTGAGGCAATGGCTTGCATCCCATGGATCCATGGGTGCCCCAGAAGGATATTATAGGGTAATTCAAGGTCGAGGACTTGACATGTGGTTTTTATAATAACATGCCCTACTTGAATAGGGAGTTGGATAGTGCCTTGCGACACTTTTTCCTGATCATCATATGCTCTGATGGTTATACCTTTTCCTTTTTCAATAGCGTCCTTGGAGAAGCCCAAACTTTTTATTAGCTTAAGGGTGCAGATATTCAGACCCATACCTCCATCCACCAAGACCCTTTTGACTTTGTTTTTATGGACGAAAGCTTCAAGATGAAGCAAACGGTTGTGAGATGGTTGGGTTGGGAGGTCTTAATTAGAAAAGGTCAAGAGATGAGGTGTGGTGAGGTGTCCAACCATAGCTTGGAATTGTTCCACATCAAGATCCATGGGAACGTAGGATGTGGCCAATGCCTCTTCTAGAATCTTTCTGTGTGTGGGCGATATTTTCAGTAACTCCATGATGGAGATCTGAGTAGGGTTTCTTTTCAACTAGTCCAAGAAATTGTACCCACTAGGAATGGATTTTGGATTTGAGGTGGATGCCCTAGATGGCTGAGATGGTCCAAAAATGGTGACTTTTCCTCCTCTTGTGGTGACTCCACAATCGGCTTGGGCTCCCTTGATAGTGATGATAGTGACCCATTCATCTAGGGATGCAACAACATGGTCATACACATGGTTTATACTTTTGTACTTGCCTTTACCATTATCACTATTTCCCTTGTTGTGATTGGGCATCAGATTCATGTAAATCTTTAGGTCCTGATTCCCTGAAGGTTGTTCCACATTTATGATCTTGTCGTCAATAAGGTCTTGGATCAATTTTTTCAATCTCATGCAACTGGCTGAACATGTATGCCCCTTGATTTTATG
>VDFB02252382.1:0-60167 GCA_007258455.2 Sequoia sempervirens
TAAACCTAGTAGTTTAGAAACTACATTCAATTTGCTACAAATTCTATTCTAACATTTTTTGATATAATATAGATAACTTATTCAAATTTTTACGTCAAGTTTCCTAACTCTGATTTTTTTGATTTTTTTGCAACTTAAGGGCCTATTTTTTCCATGATGATCCTGCATATACCCATAATCATCATCAAACATGAGTTATGGTAGCTAATTTTAGTCTAGAGACTTGCATAATGGGTATGGTGTTTAAAAGTGTGACATAGTTGTGTATAATGTTTGTTGTGCTGCACCTACATCTACTCTAGTGCATGGGGTGCTCCCTGCTCCTTGCACGTTGCTTGGTTTAGTAGGTACCACATCTATTTGAACTTCTTAACTAGCATTCAAGTGGGGCTCCTGTTATTTGTGGTTGTGTGATTGACACTACAAAGTTTTAGATTAAACATCACATTCTAAGTTTTAATTTGTTTAGGTGATTCATATAAAATCACATTAATGGATGAACCTTTCTGATTACAAGCTTTAATTTGTTTAGATAATTCATATAAATCACATTAATAGATGGATCTAACTGAAACTTGTGGATTTTTCTTTCCGAACATGTTTTACAGGACTTGTATAGGCAGTGGTGATACAATAACTTTGGTTGGCTCCTAGATACTAATGCCAAAGTTATGCACTCATTATTTCAAACAGTGTGATTTCCCTCTGGCAATCCCTTTTCTATCGCCATGAAAGTACCAACTTATGCTTCCTCTATACCTTGGGTTGCTTCTATGAGCTCCACCTGTGGTGTAGAGCATGTATTTTGGTATGTTTCCCTATGCAGTAGCTCATTTGGTAGACATTTATATTGAGGGGGGACACCAAAATTGGTGGCAGACCATCCACAACCATACTCCTTGTTTGCAACAGAAAAATAGTTTGCTTCAAGTAAATGTGTCAGGAGCATCCATGGGACTGTTGGTGTCTGAGTGTTAAAATGGTTGGAAAGATATCATAGCGAAAGTGTCGATACAAGTCGAACCTCAACCCTTGGTAGGCAATAATGAGTTTATATGCCATGTGTTATTATTCCATACATTGTTACCTAAGTTTTATTTTTAATATGTTTTTAAACCATGACTTAATGGCTATCCAAATTTTGGAATTTGATTTGTGTTAATAGAGTTTCAAGTCTAACCCATGTTGTTAGAGGCTTAGAGGAGGAGGTATGTCCTTGTCTATGATATTAAGTAAAATCATTATTGTTGGAGAATTCTTGAGATTAAGATGGATGTAAGATTCAATGTAAAGTTTTCATTTTGGTTGTTTTGATTTTTTCTTTTTTTCTTTTTTTTGAAATGGATTTATTAGAGCAAGGACATTAAATTTTATTAAGTTAAGACTGTTGAAATCAAGACATAGATTCCTACAACACATATTTCTTATGATGAAAACCATTCTTAAAAAAATGAGGATATCTTTGTTAGAGGGGAGGATAAGAAAGAATTGGGAGGAAAAGAAGTGGGGGATTCAAGAGAAACAACTTATAAAGAGGGAAAAAGTTAACTACTTTAAAGGAAACACCTTTGAGAGCTAACTTTATTCTCTTTACAATAGGATAAACCAACACTTTAGATTCTCCTAATTTTTTCTTAGTTATCCTTTTTATACATAAATAATAATAAAAAAATTCTTGTATCCACATGATGAAAAAAGATGATTCCAATGTATAGATAATTCTAGGAATAAAATAAAAATGATAACAAAACTAACTATGCTTAGGACAAAAATATAATATTATGTGATAATTTTTTTAGCTGGGAGGACAAATATTTGCTGATGATTAAGCCCGAGCATTCAAATTTCAACCTTGCTTCTGAAACTTTTAATAAGATCCTGATTTGGGTTCGGTTGCCTAATCTTCCCCTCCACCTCTGGAGTGACTCTTTTGGAGGATGTGGGCGAAGCCCTTGGTGATTTTTTGTTGGTGGTTGATATATCTTCTGACATTTTTCATTCCACCTTTGCTCGTATACTAGTTGAAATTGATGTTTCAAAAGGACTGCCTACTGAGGTTTTACTTAAATCTTCCAAGGGTTTGTGGATCCAATCTTTGGATTATGAAGGGATTCCCTTATGGTGTAGAAGGTGTTTTAAAATAGGACATGCTGCGGCACAATGCAGATTTGAGAAAAGAGCTAAGAAGGCTACAAAGTTTGGTGGAATGGTGCTTCACAACAACATTATACGGTTGAGAAGAAATCTGATCAACATAGGAGTTTTTTCTGAGGTGGTTGCTTCTAAATCATAGGGTCTTGGGGCATCCCCCCCAGATGTATCAAATGGTGGGGTTGCTATGGCTACCCCTATTGAGCAAATGACTAGATCTCAAGTAGCCAGTCTTGGTGATAGCGCTACAACTTCCATGTCTGGGGGCTCTTCAGATAAGTCTTTTCCTGCACAAAGGAATAACTATGAAATCTCTAAGACTATGGTGGCAGGAATTCATCTTTAGGATAATAGAGAGCTGTCCTGGCTTGATAATGCAGCACAAGTGGAAGAAGGATGGATTACTATAAAGGGCAAGAAAGCTAAAATCTCTAGGCCTTCTTTTGACATGACTCTCTACTCCCACAAGAATAGTGCTAAATGTAAATCTTGAAGGGTCTTGCTTGGGGGCTAGTTTTTGGCTAGCTATAGGCTGTCTTTTCTGCAGCCTTGTTCTTGTTTGTAAAGGGTTTCGGGTCCCTTAAAAACCTATTTTCTCCTATATCAAAAATAATCTAGATATTGAAATTATAAGATGAAATTGACAAGCACAAGAAAAGGGGTTTTAAAGATATTACTAGGAAGTGTTTCCTTTCCCACAAAAACCTTCATACAAAAAGTAGAAAGGAAAAATTATTTTTTGTGGTTGTTTGAGAGGCTTGCCTCAGTTAAACCCTTGTTTTGGTTTCTTGATTTCCATGATAGCCTAGATTTTTGACGATATTTAAAAGAAAAGTAAAAAATACTTTTAAATTGAAAATGTATATGATCAAAATATAGAAAATATCAACACATTATGTTAGCACTTGAGATTTTGCAATTAAACACAAGAAAATGAAAATAAAGCTTGAAAGGAAACAATTCTATGGGAACAAAACCACCTCAAAATTTGTAAAAAATCCTACAAAATTTGTAGTTGCCTTGATTCTATTGTTCTTCATAGTCTCACAAAGATGTTTGAAGATGCACAAGAAGATCAAATGCAAAGTGTTGGTGTAGCTTGTACTAATTGTGAAAAATGATAGAGTTCTTTTCCAAGTTGTAAGAATGAAAGATTTAGAATGAAAAATATTATTGAGACCAAAAGGGAAGAGTTTGAAAGCTTTTTCCAATCAAAGTCACACGCAAGAGAGTTACTTCCCAAATTGTCAATGGGAAGGCAACACTCAAACAACCACTAGAACCATGAATTTTTGCAATGCACGTCACAAAAGTGTCTACATGTTGTGCTCTCATCCAAGAAAATTCAGAATCAAAAAATATTGAATGATCATAAAAATACAAAAAGTATATAATCCAAGTGCTAGCATTTTGTAATTGAAATGCTCTATATTAGAGCTAGATTAAATGCATGATGAAGGAAAAATTGCAAGGGTGTGCAATTTGTGACACTACATAGCTAAGTGATGTGTAATAACTCATTTATTTTACTCATGCATTCTTTATTTGAAGGCTACTATTGAATTCTTGCTACAATATTATAATCACTTGATTGAATGAGTTATTTGTAGTGATTTGGATTTCTCTTGTGATTTATATAGAGTATCTTAGATACTAATTTATTAATTTTGGAAAATACCATTTGTAAACATTTATGTATTTTGGGTCTTATACCCAAGTAATGTTTGAGATTGCATGTTGCTAAACTCTTGTTTCTTGGGTTCATAGGTTTGATTAAATTTTAGTCATTTTTGGAAACTATTTCTTCTAAATTTGGGTGGCTTGTAGTATATTTACTTCTTGAGTATATTCATGATTAGTGTGGAAGGTTTGTTACCTCAACTTAAGATGTCATGGTGCATGAAGTATAAACATTAACATGCCTTACTAAGCTATATGAATGAAATGGTGGGTGGCTTTTGTATTAGTGTGCAATAATTTCTCACATGGAAGGGTTCTCACATATCTCTTAGGTATTGGTGGTTGGATTGAGGTCTATGTTAGGGTTTGAATATACCAGACTACCTCTAGTCAAAGCACACCCACTCAAGAGGAGGTTTATGGAATTGGAAAAGTTTTCTTGTTGCAATCTCAACTTCAAAAATTTACTCTTTAAAAATTTTCTCTTGAAGTTGAATGTTTTCAGAATAGGATTCTTTCTCTATCTCTAAGTGAATTAATAAGGGGTTTCCATTAATTTTTTAAGGTGAAATAATAGTGCTAAGAAACCCCTATACAAAAATAAAATGATATATTATAACTAGTTCACTTTGAGAAATAGTTCTTTGTTTCCTTTATTTAATTTTAGTTTAATCAATATTGGAAACACTATTAGTTCCATACGATGTTTGGTAGCTCCTTGATATAGGCATGTTCAGATGTTCCATTGATAGATATATGATAATTTTGGCACTATACATCTTTTGAGTTCTTTTTTTTTTATCAACGATTCTTAGCATACTAATATGATGTAAGATTGTCACTCTAGATACATCCAATGCGTAAACATTTAGTTTCCTTGATGGAAACATATTTTATAGTTTAAGTTCCTATTTAGCAATAGTAGGAATGTTATTGCATGACTATGAATCTTGAATTGAAATAATATTTGAATAGTGGTGGTTTACTCTTGCATGATATTTATAGTTATTTTAATTTAAGTTTCTCTTTTTAGTTGACATAAAATTTGTAGATGAAAGATATTTGTATAAAATTTGTAAGACGTTGATTTGTGTTATTTGTGATTGTGTGATTGACACTACATGAGTTTGAAGTAGACTTGCTTTTAGGAACACCATGCAAAATGTGCACTATCGAAGTCTTCTCCCCTTGCACACACACCAAAATGGTTACATCCTTTACAACTGTATAATTCCCCTATCATTTATTTTAGAAAAGCTCCCAAGCTAGCATTATGCCTTTGAAAACTGCAATCCAACCTCTATCTTAATGTAGCCTATGTCTTGTATAACTATTTGTAACAACTATGGAAGGCCTTGTAATGGTGCATTGGTGATCAATGTCCTGTATCTCTGTTTTCACCTATGTACCTATCATGGAGGTATCCGCATCACTCAAATCATCTTGGGCCAAAACTATGCCTAAATATCATTGACTGCAGTCTTTTCAGAATTAAGACATGTCTTGATCATTTTGGTTTAAACAACACATTCTAAATTTTGACTTGTTTGGGTGGTTCATCAAAAATCACATTAATAGGTGGACCCCAATGGAGAAGTTAGTGTGATTTAAGATGAACCACATAAACAAGTCAAAACTTAGAATGTACTATTAAGCTTGTCGGTTCCGAACCAATCCTACCACTTAATAAAAACTGATAGAATGATGTGTACTTGAGCTAAATATTTCTCCAAATTGGTGCAAATTTATTTGATCTCAACAAGCTATATTGTAACATGGGTGCACCTGTGATTTACCTATTGCTTTTGGGTAGCCTATGGAGTGTAGTTTCTACTGTAACATTTTGTTGGGATTTTCCTTCTCTAGGTGCCATGTTTTCTCTACTTCGTGTTGCACTCTACAATTGCTAACAAGGGAACCAAGAGAGAATGGACCAAATGTTCCAGTACACCAATGTACTAAAGGGAGCAGTGGGTAAAACAACAAAGTTTACAAACTTCCATTTTATAGAGCTTTATGAACCGTAGTAGCCACATCTGTTTTGTCCAAGTTGTGCACCACTTTGATATCTACATTAGACCCCAAAATAAATATGTCATTAGATTGATCCACAGGTGAGCTCAGGAGTTGGACAATCACTACATGAATGAGATAGTCATCATCAAACATGAGTTCTGGTAGTTAATTTTAGTCTAGAGACTTGGATAATGGGTATGGTGTTTAAAAGTGTGATGTGGTTGTGTATAATGTTTGTTGCGCTGCACCTACATCTACTCTAGTGCATGGGCTGCTCCTTGCTCCTTGCACGTTGCTTGGTTCAGTAGGTACCACATCTATTTGAAATTCTTAACTAGCATTCAAGTGGGACTCCTGTTATTTGTGGTTGTGTGATTGACACTGCAAATTTTGAGGTTAAATAGCACATTCTAAGTTTTAATTCGTTTAGGTGATTCATATAAAATCACATTAATGGACAAACCTTTCTGATTACAAGCTTTAATTTGTTTAGATAATTCATATAAATCACATTAATAGATGGATCTAACTGAAACTTGTGGATCTTTCTTTCTGTACATGTTTTACATGACTTGTATAGGTGGTGGTGATGCAATAACTTTGGTTGGCTCCTAGATACTAATGCTAAAGTTATTCACTCATCGTTTCAAACAGTGTGATTTCCCTCTGGCAATCCTTTTCTATCGCCATGAAAGTACCAACTTATGCTTCCTCTATGCCTTGGGTTGCTTCTATGAGCTTCACCGGTGGTGTAGAGCATGTCTTTTGGTATGTTTCCCTATGTAGTACCTCATTTGGTAGACATTTATATTGAGGGGGGACACCAAAATTGGTGGTAGACCATCCACAACCATACTCCTTGTATGCAACAAAAAAATAATCTGCTTCAAGTAAACGTGTCAGGAGCATCCATGGGACTGTTGGTGTTTGAGTGTTAAAATGGTTGGAAAGATATCACAGTGAAAGTGCCGATACAAGTTGAACCTCAACCCTTGGTAGGAAATAATGAGTTTATATGCCATGTGTTAGTATTCCATACATTTTTACCTAAGTTTTATTTTTAATATGTTTTTAAACCATGACTTAATGGCTATCCAAATTTTGGAATTTGATTTGTGTTAACAGAGTTTCAACTCTAACCCTTGTTGTTAGAGGCTTAGAGGAGGAGGTATGTCCTTGTCTATGATATTAAGTAAAATCATTATTTTTGGAGAATTCTTGAGATTAAGATGGATGTAAGATTCAATGTAAAGTTTTCATTTTGGTTGTTTTGATTTTTGATTTTTTTCTTTTATTTGAAATGGATTTATTAGAGCAAAGGACATTAAATTTTATTAAGTTAAGATGTTGAAATTAGGACATAGATTCCTACAACACATATTTCTTATGATGAAAAAATAAACCATTCTTAAAAAAGTGAGGATATCTTTGTCAAAGGGGAGGATAATAAATAACTCAGAGGAAAAGAAGTGGGGGATTCAAGAGAAACACCTTATAAAGAGGGAAAAAGTTGTTAACTACTTTAAAAGAAACACTTTTGAGAGCTAACTTTATTCTCTTTACAATAGGATAAACCAACACTTTAGATTCTCCTAATTTTTTCTTAGTTATCCTTTTTATACATAAATAATAATAAAAAAATTCTTGTATCCACATGATGCAAAAAGATGATTCCAATGTATAGATAATTCTAGGAATAAAATAAAAATAATAACAAAACTAACTATCTAGATATTGAAATAAAAAGAAATTGACAAGCACAAGAAAAGGGGTTTTAAAGATATTACTAGGAAGTGTTTCCTTTCCCACAAAAACCTACAAACAAATAGTAGAAAGGAAAAATAATTTTTTTGGTTGTTTGAGAGGCTTGCCTCAGTTAAACCCTTGTTTTGGTCTCTCAATCTCCATGATAGCCTAGATTTTTGACGATATTTAAAAGAAAAGTAAAAAATACTTTTAAATTGAAAATGTATATGATCAAAATATAGAAAATATCAACACACTATGTTAGCACTTGAGATTTTCCAATTAAACACAAGAAAATGAAAATAAAGAGAAAGGAAACAATTCTATGGGAACAAAATGATGTAGGGGCATCTACATGATGAGACACAAACATAGAGGCCAAAGGATCAAAAGATAAAAATTTGAAAAAGATGAAAATTACAAATAAGTGTTAAGAGGGAATGTGAGAATATTTCATATTTTGTAATGTTTGATAATGTAGTATTGTAGAAAAATTCTAGAAATCTACGTGGGAATAAGAGATGGAGAGAATTGAGTGAATAAAGGGATAGGGATTGTTGAGAAAATCATTGAGAATATATGGAGAGATCATAGGAGATAGTAAGGGAGATGTTGTAGGAATTAGTTGAGGAAATAGTTAGAACTAATTTCCTTTCTTAAAATGTTTGTTATGGTCACCTTATATTATATTAAGGGACCATTATGCAAGATGTAGGATATGAGAAAATGATTAAAATGTAATATCAATGATTACGAGAATATCTCTCAGAAATTTGAGTTAGTATTTTGGGGTTTGATTACTGGTTTGGATTCCTCCACGCTCCGTTGCCCATCATGTGGTATCAGAGCCATTATGTTCTTATGTTGAGATAATTGTGTTCCTAAGCTTGCCATAGTTGGCCTCCATTCATCATAACGAGTCTTTGTTGGAGATGCTCATTTATGCTCTAACAAAATTCAGCGACCTCCATTTTTATTTTTCATTTATTTTTCTCTTCTACACAGTTTTGACCCACATTGTTGCTCATTGAGTCTCTTTATCACAACACTCCAATTTTGGTGTATTGTAGATCTGCTGGAGCAAAGTTATAGAAACTTGAGCATTCTCATCAAGTGCACCCTAAGGATTTGTTGGGCCATGACAAATCGCTGTTTAAGAGCGCTGCCTATCTATAAAGATCATTGCCTAGCAAGGAACCACCAACGTTCAATGGAAATTGGAGGCAGAGGGTGAATTGCTAACTGGGAAACAAAAGAAGCTCGTAGGTTGGCATTAATGAGAGAGTAGTTCCTTGCACAAAGTGGGGAAGAAGAGGAAGAGCAGCGTAGATTAGGAGAATTGGAAAGGAAGAAAAAAGGGGCTTAAGTAGCAGCCAAACAAAATTCGTAGAAGTAAGAGAATATGTGAAGATCAGATAAAAAATGCCAGATCAGTCTTTGCTAAGCATTTTTGCAACACACAGAGGAGTAATTTGCTTCCCATATCTGTCTCCTTCATTGTATTGGGGGAGTTGATCATGTTGCACAGGGAGATCCAAGGGAAATTAATTTTGTAGTTTGGTGCTAGAGTTTTCTATGGTTGAGTCTATCTTCCTATGGTAAGGTTTTATTTTGTCCAAGGCTTGTTTCCAATTACAATTTTTTTTTAGTAGATGGATTCAAATACTATTCTGAGACCCTGATTCTTCATTGTTAGCTTGCTTTCTTATTCGCGTTGATCATCCATGGATTTTGAATGGATGAACCAAAATATTGATTTAGGCACATACTTGGATAATCCCCTGCACTAGATGTGAATGTGGAGACAAAGCGACAAGAAAGAGACGCGGGTTCCATGACTAGCAACACTAACAACGATGTAATAGAAGAAACAGACGCCGTTTTTCCTCAGTGGTGACTTCTTCAGGTGTTGGTCCAACACATGATTTCAACACATTTTCATTCTTTGGGCACTTCTTGGCGGGTACAGGTGTTTTTAAATTCTTCCACCAAAGTCTGCTTCATTTGTTCTGTGTTGTGGCCTACAGAAACACAATGAACATTTTTCGTGTGAGTTTTTCCTAGAGCCATGTAACGAGATATATTAGAATTTTTTTGGGGTTGATTTATTATTTTTGGAGGACATTGCAACCACATTTCCTGAGGGTCAACTGGGCATTGCATTCTTGAAGTTCGATCTAGAGAAGGCTAGGGCATGAAATCATTGTATGCTTGAACCATAGTCACAACATTGATCAATATTTTCTTTGAAATACTTGCATTATGTTTACCTTACTAGACTGACTATAGAATGTTTTACCCAACTCGCATTAAGCACCTGTACAAGTCTTTGGCCTCCTCATGCGTGTTGTTCATGTTACAAAAACTTTCCAACAACACATCGCTCTACAAGTTTGATCCTCAGATTTCGGTGCACAATAGTGAGTCAACTAAAGTTTTATGTCTAGTTTTCATCTCAACTTTAGTTGTTATTTGCCCGTGTCATTTTGTGTGATCTTGATTAGCCAATAGGATAAGTTGTGGCTATTTGCAGTTAAGTATAAAGCCAATATTAAAGTCCTTGTGTTGCCATGTCAGTAGTCTTTAAATGTGTCTATTAAGTTTTTAAGTTGTTTTTAAGTCATTTGTATGTCATCTTATGTGTTTAATAAAAGTCCATCAATATTATATGGTTGTCAATTTGTGTCTGGTGGTCCAAAGTTCTAATTAAAAGAGTCTATTATTTATGTTCGAAGTTAAATATGGTCCAATAAATTGTGATGAAAGTCAAGAGAGTCTGGTTATAGTATTTCTTATAAATGAAGTTAAAGTGCGTTGAAGTTCTAGAGTCATTAATTTTGTAAGGGTGCATGAGCGGTGTTACCCGAAACCCAAGTCTAATCATTGCATAAGAATTTTGTTAATGAAAGAAGTTCAAAAAATCCAAATTAATGAATCTTAAAGCCAAAACATTCAAGCCAAGAAGAAAAGCTAGAGGAGAATTGACAATAGCAACTTGAAGACAACTTGAGAAGATTGGTAGTAGAAAGAATCTTGCTTTAGTGAGAAGAAAAGAGCTCAAAATTTCTTGAAGAAATAGATCTAGTACGATCTAACAAGTAAAATGGTCTTTATAGTCTATAGTTAATAATTGAACAAAGAATTTGTTGAATGCAGGTAGTGGGAAAGAGAGAAGAACACTTGTGGAAAACCTTATAGTAGAATTGAGAGAAGAACAACTTCCAGCTGAGGTTGGGTAGAAGTTGTTGAGACAACTCCACAAGTTGTAAATGTGGGTAGAGTTGTCCAAAGAAGAGAGACAGTGAATATATTGAGAGTGAGTAGAGTGCAGAAGCCTAGAGGAGTAGAGGAAGCTCAAAGGGTTCTAGAGGAAAGAACCAGGAATACCAAAAGGCCAAGTTCAGGAGTAAAACTTGGTGAGGTGTTGTGTAGTAGGGTGAAAAAGATTTGTTACTACAAAGGCTATTTGTAGCTCATAGGGATCATGGAGAAGCTCATAGAGTCCTAAAGAGAGATGTCATGACAAGGGTTTGAGCAAAAGCCACAACAGAATGGAGCACAATGCCAAAGCAAATGGAATAAAGACAAAGAGAATGAGTCAAGAGGAATTTGATACAAAATTTGTTAAGATGAAGGAACAACTTATTATAATGATGATGCTACTACAGGAAAGTGAGAGAGACTAGAGATATGGATGGAGAATGAATAAACAAGTTATATGGCCTGTTAAAGAATTGTTTGCAAGAAAGTTGAGGAAGAAGCTGAGACACATGTTGAATGCTCAGTTAAAGGAAGAACTCAAATAAACTGAGTTTGAGGAAGAAGTTCATTATGATGAACTAGAGCAGGGATCATTCCTTGGAGAGGATGATGATGAGAGACTTCATGAAAGTCTCATGGATTGTTTGGGAAGTTCAGATCAACATGAAGATCAATTGATAGAAGACTCAGATGAGACTAGAGAGCCTTATGTTTTAAAAATTGAGAATTTGTGTATGCATGCAAGTTTTATAGGTGTTGAGGATGATGGATAGTCACTCAAAACTGTCATGAGAATAAAACAAGATAAAAATCATATTATCAAAGAAGGAGAGGCAGATTTTCCTTATAAGGACAATTAGAGTAGAAATCCTATACAATGGAAAAATTTAGTTATGGGAGAGCAGTTGCAAGAATCTGTTGTTATAGTGAACAATGTCGTGTTGGCCTATGAAAACAATCAAAAGGGGGATCAAGGAGATAAAGAGAAACATTTAGATACAAGGCTAATGAAATTTGATGAGGAAATGCCATTGCTAAAGAGATTGGTGAGAGAACCTGAGAATAAAATTTTATTTTATTCAACACAAGAGGATGATCATGAAAATGAGAATATATTGGCATGTGGTCTGGAGAATGACAAGCTTAGCAATGCAGATTTGAATGCAAAATTGTTGATTTTAAAGGAATGGCTAGTCAATCTAAAGATTAAGGAGGGCTTCAAAGAGGTTGGAAACAAGAAGCATGAAGAAGAAGAAAGAAGCAAATGTCATCAACAAACTATAAAAGAAAAATCAGAGGCTCAAAGATAGACAAATGCATATGCAGGGATAACATATTACATATTTGTAGATAACAGTGAAGACAAAGAAGAAATCATTCTTATGATTGATAGTGATTTTTGGAGATTGAGTGATTACTATGACCAATTCATTTCATGTGAAAATGCAGGTACATGTGAGACTTTGAAATATGAAAGTCAATCTTCCATAAAATAGTCATGGAAGAGGCATACTGAAAAGAAGAAGACAATCAACAATAGAAATCAATTGATCTCAAGAGAATACATTAACAGGGAAAGTGGAGGTTTACAAAATAAAGTATGGAAACCTGGAAGATTGAGGAGAGTAGCAACATATCCATAGAGGAAAAAGTTAATGAAAAGATTGAATACCAAAATGAAAGTTGTTGAACATGTTCGTGATAGTAAGGCAAGTGGACAATGAAAAAGGAAAGTTTGGGATCCAGGAGTCCATGAGAAGTTTCTTTTTTTGTTCCTTGGGAGACTAATGCAGGGGAATCTACAAGATGAGACACAAACACAGAGGCCAAAGGATCAAAAGATAAAAATGTGAAAAAGATGAAAATTACAAATAAGTGTTAAGAGGGAATGTGAGAATATTTCATATTTTGTAATGTTTGATAATGTAGTATTGTAGAAAAATTCTAGAAATCTATGTGGGAATAAGAGATGGAGAGAATTGAGTGAATAAAGGGATAGGGATTGTTGAGAAAATCATGGAGAATATATGGAGAGATCATAGGAGATAGTAAAGGAGATGTTGTAGGAATTAGTTGAGGAAATAGTTAGAAATAATTTCCTTTCTTAAAATGTTTTTAACAGTCACCTTATATTATATTAAGGGACCATTATGCAAGATGTAGGATAAGGGAAAATAATTAAAATGTAATATCAATGATTACAAGAATATCTCTTAGAAATTTGAGTTAGTATTTTGGGGTTTGATTACTGGTTTTGATTCCTCCACAGTCAAACATTAAAATAGAGCCTTTAATATGAAACTAAAAATTGTAAACTTTGACCAAAACTTCAAATTTAACTTAAGCCTTAGAAATCAACCCTAAACTCTATTCAAAAAGGGAGAAGTAATGCCTTTTATAATCTAGTGAAAAATACATGATGGTGTAGATGTAATAATCTGCAAAATGCTTAAACTTTAACAAACATTAGCATGATTAGTAATTTAAAGCAAAGCAAACATAAAATATCTATGAAATAGTCCAACATGCTTCATAATGCAAACAAAACAATAAAAGATCAAATAAATTAATTGATAGCATACAAAAAACATGGTGCATACCTATCCCAAAGTGGATTGGTGCTACTTTGATGTGGAAAGTAGCCCTTTCCCAACCATTTATAAGCTTTCAAAATGATGAGAAAGATGCAAGTGATGAAGGAAAATGTGTGTATAGTGTAAATGCATAAAACTGTGGATAGATTTCAAGTAGAGAAGGCCTCTATTTATAAGTTAGAGGTTTGAAGAATTGAAGAATAGGAAGAATGTGGGATTAAGAAAGGACCAATGAGATTGAGACATTTGTCTCAATGCCAATGGGTAAGGATTGATCACACTTTTTATGTTTTTGTAAGAGGCACCAAATGCATGTTTGAGAGACATGAAATGCATGTGCTTGAATTGTTTTTGGGGGGAGAAATTGTTTGAATGAGAAAGTCAAATAAAAGGAGTCAAATAAAGAATATTCCCTAGAATGTGCTTTTGAGAGGGAAAATGAGATAATTAGTTAATTAGAAAAAATGATTTTCATGTGCAAGTGAGTGGGTTAGTCCGGGGTTGAGTTTGACTGAGGTTGAGTCAAAAGCTAGAGAATGAGTAATGATGATTACAGTTAATTAATTTAAAATTTAATTAACTTTGAGTGGGTTAGTGAATTCGATTTAAATCACTTGATTTATTTAATCAAATAAGAGGAATTTGGGTATTAATTAAACAAATTGATTTATTTAATTAATAAGAAGACTTTGGGGATTTTAATTAAACAAATTGATTTATTTAATTAAACATGATTAGTGAATTAATCTAATAAATTACTTTATTTGATTAATAGAGGAAATGGAATTATATGCATGATATTGATTAAAATTATTTGCATGTCTACATTTTGCCCCTCTTTGAAGTAATGTACCTATTGCATTGGTTTAAAGAATAACCTTGTTGAGATCAAAATTCATTTTTATTTTTATTTTTTTGGATGCCCCAGCGAAAAGTACATTGGTACACTTCCCCCTTGAGAGATCGAGCGGAAATGTTAATTTTCCGATCGAGATCACGATGAAATGCGAGGGGAGTGGTTCTACTAATCAAAGGACGAAAGATAATTCTTTAGAAAGATCAAATATTTGACATAGACAATTTTGATGATGTATAGACAGTCATCGGCCATGTGTAGCCTCATGTATATTTTGAGATATCACACAAATTTGGATAGAAATGTTAGTAAAGATAGAATAATAAGAAGAAATGAGATGGTTAAAGAGAGGATCCAACAAGTCCATGATTTGACTAGATTTTATTAGAGATGATGATGAGAGTGGATGATGTTTTTCTTATTAGGAATTGGGATTTTAAAAGAGATTACTTATGTTATGTTTGATAACACACATAGATATGATGCATCAAGGCATAAAGAACCAAGATGGTGTTGCACCTAGTGTGATGGACTTTGACTTGACAATCAGATATGAGTACTCATATTCACACCTAGCATACAAAACTTTATTTAGAATGCAGTTCGGATATTCCAAACATCTCAAACCAAAACATAGAAAGGAAAGCCTTCCTATGTGGTCAACAAGACACCTAAAACACCCTCCCTAGATACCAAACAAAGCATGCATGACCAAGGTTATATTACAAGAATATCCAACAAGCACAACAGACAAAAGATAATGATCATTGCCCCATTCCTTTCTCTCTAAATCATTTTGTTTAGACATCATCAACAAGTCATTGGAATGAGCACAATAAGATAAATAAACAAGACAAAATCAAGTAAACAAACAAGCTAATGTTCTTCATACTGCTAGCCAAGACTAAACTATGGTGATGCCTGATGTTGATGTCCATTGTAGGAAGGATGCATCCTAGGACACGATGTTATTAGGCGATTTTGAGACTAATGGGATGATGGGCTGCTGATACCAAGAATTGACCAACTTGTTTACTTACTGACCTAGACTTGAGACCTTGACGTTTGGGTTTACACTTTTAAATTTTCTATACTTGTTTCCGATTGTTTTGCCAAAGGTTGAAGGTGAAAATTGATTTATTATGGATAATTGATTATTGTGGGTGAAGCGAAATGAGACAAATGGATTTTTTTTTCAAATATTTGGATGTTTTTGATGTTTTCAAAATGTTATGATGCTATTTTTTGGATTTTTGGGTTATTTAAATGTTTTTGTATTTTTGTGTCTTGGGGGCTAATCAAAGATTAACCTTGCCTACGTTTAAGCTTAGAGACGATGTAGTTCGGATAACGACTCAATGAATATTTGGGAATGTTGAATAACCTTGTCCTTTCAAATAATAAGCTTGGTGACACCATTCCAAGTGAAATTTGTGGTGGATTCAAGAAAATAGATTTTCCTGATTCAGTGTATTTACAACATTATGGGGTGTTAGATCCTTCATGGAATGCTTTGGTTGGCAGTATTCCCAAGTAGATTGGAGATTTGCATTGCGATGGTTGAGTTATCTTTACAGGGAAACTTGCTTATCTGTCATGTTCCTCAACAACTTTTTCTTCTTGGAAATCTTACTTTGTTGGATATGTCTTTCAATCTTCTTAGTGAACCCATTTTACCTGAGTTTGCAAGACTTCAAAACCTCCGAGGCCTCAGTTTGTCTAATAAGGAGTTCACTGGTAGTATTCCAATAGAGTTGGGAAATTCTTTAGGTCTTGTGAGTCGATGTTTATTTGCAGGTGAAAGTGAAATGGGATGGATGTTTTTGGTATTTTGAAATGTCTTGAGGCTATTTTGGAATTTTCGAGATGTTTTACAAATATTTTGATTTTCAAATTTTCCAATGTTTTTTGTGTTTTCTAAGATTTTGACCAAGAACCTAACCTAAAGACCTATCCTAGGGGCCTCGGGGGCTGATCAAAGATTAGCCTTTCCTACATTATACATGCAGAGACCATGTAGTTCGACTGACACAGACTCGTTTATTGATGAGATATGCACAAATGGATTGCCAGTTTATTATGACAGACTCCTAAAGAACTGACCTAAGTGTCTCGGGGGATGATCAAAGATCAACCTTTCCTATGTCCAGAGTTCAGAGACCCGTAGTTCGACAAGACGACTTTGTTTTTGAATTTTTGATTGAATTTTTTGACCTATGTTGGGATTTTTATATGTTTTGAATGTTTTTGGATTTTTTGATTTTCTGATGTTTTGGGATTTTCTGATTTTAAGGAAGATTGCGAGAATATACACGAATCTGATCCAATACAGGTATAAGAACATGCCCCTAGCGTGATGTGATAGACTACCCTGATATAGGCAGGATAAACTAACCTTTGGAATGGGATGAGTAGTACTTGGAGGGATCATGATACAAACACATGATCAAGCTATGATGTGGATGCAGATGGGTGATGGATGGAGATATGGAAGTGTGATGGATAAATGATGTAGAACAAGCTGTAGAGATCATGGTGGATGGAAAGTACTTATTTACACGAGGCACCTATTTTCTAGGTTTTCACCAAGGTACTTTCCCAAAGTGCCACCGAAGCGGTTTTCACTAGAGGACAATTTTTTTTCTTTACTGTTTTCAATCCTTTTTCTATTTTTTTTTGGATTTTTACATTTTATTTTTATTTTTTTTGGGTTTACACCTTGGAAATTTTAGGCATAATTTTTTTTGAGATGGGAGCTATTCATGGGCTCCTATAGAGGTTCCCCTTTGGGAGTTGATAGATGATATTCCCCTGACTTGTAGCTTGCTATGACAATGAAGGGGCCCAACCAATTTGGTTCAAACTTCCCTTTGATATCTGGATTTGGTACATTTTTCTAGTTCTCCTTTAGTACAAGTTCCCCGACCTAGAAGGTTCGATTCCTGATCTTCTTATTGTAGCTCCGCTTGAGATGGTTTTGGTATACGTATAGATGGTTTAAGGCATCCATGCATCGCTCATCTAGTAATTCCAGCTTGTTCAATCATGAGACTCGATATTCTTCATCTATGATGAGATTTTACAATGATATTCTCAAGGACAGGAGCTCGATCTGAATGGGGCGTATGGCTTCTAATCCATAGACCAATGAGAATGGGGTTGCACTTGTTGGTGTGCGGATACTCATTTGATAAGCCCATAGGGCGGGATTCAACTAGAAGTACCAATCACGACCAACTTCATTGACCATCTTCTTTAGGATTTTCAAGATGGTTTTATTTGTAGCCTCATCTTGGCCATTCCCTTGAGGGTAGTATGGAGTGGAAAAGTGATGTTGTATTTTGAATTTGTAGCATAGGTCTCGAACATCTTGGTTTTTGAATGGTGTCCCATTATCTAAGATAATGGATTGAGGGACACCATAGCGGAAAATTAAGTAGTTTAGGATGAACTTGGATATCTACTTTCCTATAATGTAGGTCATGGGAATGGCCTCTACCTACTTGGTGAAGTACTCAGTGGCAGTGATGATAAACTTATGTCCATTGGATGAGGTGGGGGTGATTTTTCCAATGAGATCGAGCCCCCACTAAGAAAAGTGCCATGGTGTTATGATGGGATGGAGCTCTTGAGATGGTGCATGGATGAGGTCCCCATGCTGCTAATGTTGTAAACACTTGACATATTCATGAGCTTCTTTTTCCATTGATGACCAATAGTATCCAATTCTCAAAAATTTCTCAGCCAAGCTCATACCACTCGAATGTGAGCCACAAATGCCATTGCGCACCTTGGTTAAAGTGGTCAAAGCCTCCTCAGTGTTTAGACATCGTAACAGGGTTCCCTCAATGCTCCTACGGTGTAGGCTGTCTCCTAAGATCACAAAGCAGGATGATTTCTTGACAAAGGTTCTTTTCAGGCTCGGGGATAAATCGGCAGGGAGGACTCCTATTCTCAAGTAGGTGTATACATCATGGTACCAGGGATCACTAGGACCAATGATTTCACACACAAATTCAGACTTTGGTACCTCGAATGTTGGTACGAGAAGTTTCTCTACGAGGAATTCATGCTTAGGGACATTGCGTGGGATATCCAGTAATGATCCAATTGTCACCATAGCATCTGTTGCTCTGTTATTAGCCCTAGGTATCTGCTCAAACATGATGTCAATAAAATACTCTTTGAGGCTTTCCACCAGTTTCTTGTATGGCGTTAAATTATCATCTTTTGTTTGGTATTCACCATTTACCTAATTGATGATTAGCTTGGAATCACCATAGACCTTGAGTGCCATAATCTACCCCTACACTGCTATTTTGAGCCCTATGATGAGGGCCTCATATTTTGCAATATTGTTCGTGCAAGGAAACAACAACTTGTATGACCTTGGTATGTAATCTCCTTGTGGCATGATAAAAAATACTCCAGCTCCCAATCCATGTTGTGTGTAGGATCCATAAAAGTACACCCTCCAGTGGTTTTCTATACTTAGGTTGAAGATTGATTCATCAGGGAACTCTGATATCAATGGGTTTTCTAAATAAATACATTGGTGCCTCTACTAGTTGATCTGCAATAACTTTTCCCTTGATAGCCTTTCATTCCACATACTCGATATCATACTCTGATAGGATCATAACCCACTTAGCCATCAGTCCTGTGAGCATTGCTTTGGAAATAAAGTATTTAAGTGGTTCAATCTTGGTGATGAGTTTTATTTTATGAGCTAAGATGTAGTGCCTGAACTTCTGTGAGGAAAACACCACTACTAGATGAGCCTTTTCGATGAATGTATAGTTCAACTCATTCCCTACCATAGTTCAGATAATGTAGTAAATAGCTCTCTCTGTTCCACTTTCATTATGTTGGGCTAGGTGAGCATCAAGAGCTACTACTGTTTCCAATATGTACTGAATCAATGGATTGTGTGGAATAGGTGGCATAAGAATTGGTTGTGTGAGAAAATATTCCTTGATCTTGTTGAACACCTGATCACACTTCTCATCCCATTTGTATGCTACCCCCTTGTGGAGTAGATGAGAGCAAGGGATAGCCTTGTCTTCTAGTTGCGCTATGAATCAATAGATGGACTGGAGTCTTCCTTGTAGGCCTCTTAACTGTTTCAATGCCTTTGGTGCCTCCATCTCGAGAATTTCCTTGACCTTAGCGGGATCTATCTTAATTCCCCTCATGGACACAATGTACCCTAGTAACTTCCCTGATTGTATGCCAAAGACACACTTCTTTGGATTGAGTCTGAATTTATATTCCTCTATCTGGTCAAAGATAGAACTGAGTGCTGCTATATGATCCTGACATTTCTTTGATTTTTCTAAAATTTCATCTACATAATCTTCCACAGTCTTGTGAATCATGTCATGGAGGATTAGTGTCATGGCTCCTTGATAAGTTGCTCTAACGTTCTTTAGGCCGAACAACATCATGTTCCAGCAATATGTCCCCCATGAACAAGTGAAAGCCATTTTATGTTGGTCCTCTTTAGCTATCATTATCTAATTATACCCTGAGAATCCATCTATTAGTGAAAGCATCTCATGTCCGACCGTCATATCCACTATCATATCAATGTTTGGGAGTGGGAAGTCATCCTTGGGACATGCTTTGTTCAAATCTCTAAAGTCTGTGCTGATACAGATGACCCTAGTGGGATTTGAAATAGGTACGAGGTTTGATACCCACTCTGGGTAATCAATCGGTCGTATGAACCCTGCATCAAGGAGTTTCTGTAGTTCCATTTTGACCAACAAGGCTATTTGGGGATGCATTTTCCTAAGCTTTTGTATCACTAGCTTTGCGTCAAGATATACTGCTAGATGATGAACTACAATTTTAGGATCAAGACCAGGAATATTTGCGTAGGTCCATGCAAAGTTCACCTTTCTCTCTTTTAAGAATGCAACTAGGAGCTCTTGTTCCTCTATTAACAATGATTTGGCATAAAAGGTGATATGTGGTGTTTCCTCTGATCCCAAGTTGACTGGGTTACACTTCTCTGCCAGAATTGTTGAATTCTCCTGATGTAGAGCACTACGGGGAAGATTGAATCCCCCATCCTTCAGTGCCTTAGAGAGGTTTTCATCATCAGATGTGTCCTTTGTTTTTACTATTTTCGGGTTTGAAAGTGCCACGGTGTGGTTTTCACTTAAAGACCTAGAGATTATTCTTAGATTTTCACTTTTATGACTAAAGGATTCAATCATTTCTCCATAGTAGGAATGCGTATGTAACTCAATGTCAAATCCTTCTTTGTGATCTCCACATGGTATATTATCCAGAAATCCCATGAATTCTGAGAGTGCCTCATCATTTTTGAACGTTTCTAAAATTGGTGGTCCTCGTTGGTCATAGTCAATGAGTTGGGAATAAACTAACTTTATCTCATTGGTTTGGTTGTTTGACTCAAAGGATAGGGTGCTAATCATAAAGAGGAAAGAATCTTCAAACAACATGGGTAGATCCATAACAGGGTCCTCATCCTCACTACACACATCAGTTATGTCAAAGGAAAAGTTATCTATGACTCGACTTGTGGATACGGGTGATTGGAGCTCAGCTGCTAATGACTGAGGAGGTGTTTTGACCTTTTTTACCGGGGCGAGTCTGCCAAGTATGGTCACCTTCGGAGGGGTACATACAAGACCAATATTTCTTAAACGCTTCTTAGCAATGATGGGTTCTAGGAGACCATTATTATTCTACCCAAGTTTCTTGTTTCTATCATAGCCCATGCTAAGCATCATTTGTAGCCCTTTGCTACTATCATCCATGGGAATATCAACCACGGGTCAGTTGTCTTGGTATAGTAGACTTGATGGGTCTTCTTCCACTACTTCTCAACCTAGGTCCCCCCAACACCTGAATATGGAAGGATTTTCTTTGAAAGTTTGGGATGAGGAGGCATTTGGATGTGGTTGCCCATGAGACCTAGGAGATTGAGGTAACTCTCCTACCACAAAGGCACCTTTTTTTCATTTTGTAATCCCCACACCCATTGTCCTAGATATTGACCTTGATCTTAGAAATGGTGGGGATGGCGAGTGTCTTTGTCTCAGATGTGGAGGCCAAGGTAGATGGGCCCACATATGGAGTTGAGGGGCCTTCATCGTTCTTTGGAACTTGGGGGATTTTGTAGTATTTAGCTTCTAGATTATTGCAATAGTAAAATGGTTCAGGATCCCCATGGAAGGTGACCTCTTGGCCTTGATGTTGGAACTTGACACACTAGTGGAAATTTGAGGCAATGGCTTGCATCCCATGGATCCATGGGTGCCCCAGAAGGATATTATAGGGTAATTCAAGGTCGAGGACTTGACATGTGGTTTTTATAATAACATGCCCTACTTGAATAGGGAGTTGGATAGTGCCTTGCGACACTTTTTCCTGATCATCATATGCTCTGATGGTTATACCTTTTCCTTTTTCAATAGCGTCCTTGGAGAAGCCCAAACTTTTTATTAGCTTAAGGGTGCAGATATTCAGACCCATACCTCCATCCACCAAGACCCTTTTGACTTTGTTTTTATGGACGAAAGCTTCAAGATGAAGCAAACGGTTGTGAGATGGTTGGGTTGGGAGGTCTTAATTAGAAAAGGTCAAGAGATGAGGTGTGGTGAGGTGTCCAACCATAGCTTGGAATTGTTCCACATCAAGATCCATGGGAACGTAGGATGTGGCCAATGCCTCTTCTAGAATCTTTCTGTGTGTGGGCGATATTTTCAGTAACTCCATGATGGAGATCTGAGTAGGGTTTCTTTTCAACTAGTCCAAGAAATTGTACCCACTAGGAATGGATTTTGGATTTGAGGTGGATGCCCTAGATGGCTGAGATGGTCCAAAAATGGTGACTTTTCCTCCTCTTGTGGTGACTCCACAATCGGCTTGGGCTCCCTTGATAGTGATGATAGTGACCCATTCATCTAGGGATGCAACAACATGGTCATACACATGGTTTATACTTTTGTACTTGCCTTTACCATTATCACTATTTCCCTTGTTGTGATTGGGCATCAGATTCATGTAAATCTTTAGGTCCTGATTCCCTGAAGGTTGTTCCACATTTATGATCTTGTCGTCAATAAGGTCTTGGATCAATTTTTTCAATCTCATGCAACTGGCTGAACATGTATGCCCCTTGATTTTATGGAAATCACAAAGGTGATTTTTGTTATACCATGGCGGTTTCACTTGGGGTTGTTGATAGTTCTCATAGATGGGGATGGCGATGAGTTTTTCTTGGACCAATTTCTTCATGATGGATTCAATTAGTTCCCCAAGGGTTGTGTACTTACGCTTAGGGGAATATTTGTTTCGTTGGGGTGGTCCCCCTTGATTATTTAGATTGTTCACCATTTGATTGTTTGGTTGTTGTGTTATGGTGTTGGCTTGTCAATTGTTTTGATTGTTGGTTTGCGGTTGCTGATATGTCTGAGTGTTCTGCCACAGGGCACTGATTACAACTTTGGCATCAATGACACCATCGTTAGTAATATTTTTGTTCTTGACTCATGTTTGAGGTTTGTCATTGTAGTTGCTGGATGGGTGGTTGTCTTGATATGTAGGTTTTCCCCCTTGTGAGATAAGGGCTTGTTTGATTTTGAGCACCTTGGGGATCAACTGGTCGTATGTGGTGATGCATTGCATCTTTATATGAAAAGACAAGGCCCCTTCAAGGTTGGCGATGATGGTACATATTTTCTATTCCTCTAGCATGGCCCATTTGCTTCTATTGGCTTTGGATTGCCATCATTGTAAGAATGAAGCAAATGACTCCCGCTTGGGTTGCTTTAGAGTGGATAACTCTTCCAGACTCACATCCATCCCTATGTTGAATGAATAGTTTTGTATGAATGCATCAACAATTTCTTGGAATTTCTTGATTCTAGAAAGATGAGAGAACCACTCCATGGCGGGTCCTGCCAAACTGTGAGGGAACAGTCGCATTAGGTAAGTGTCATCATATGCGACTTGCATGCAATGTACTTGAAACTCCTTGATATGATCTTCAGGGTTTCTCGTTCCTTTGTATTTTTCAAATTTCGAGATTTCAAATCATTGTGGGAATGGTTTCATTGCAATGCTTCTATCAAATGGATAGGGGCACAAGTTCTTTGGTTTTTTCATTGTTTTCCCTGATTGGAGGTCAAGCACCTATTGTGATAGAAATTTGATTTGTGCTGACATATCATCTTAAGGATCAGGAGGTGGGATGAAATTGTTTTGAGGTGGCGTGATTGTGGGAGTGATTGGTTGATTTTGTGTGTTTGCAATTTTTGTTGTGCCAAGTATGCTTGCAATTGTTGTTGTACCAACAATGCTTGTTGTTGATCTTGCTGCTATTGCATCAACAATGCTTGTTGTTGGGATTGATTCTATTGTGCCAACAATGCTTGTTGTTGGGCTAGGAGTTGGGTTGTTTCTTATTTCTCTTGATATTGTTTCAAGGCTAGCTGGTATGCTTGCTGTTGCGCTACTTGTTGTGCTTGGTACTGTGCTTGAGCTTGTGCTTGTTGCGCTTAATATTGTGCTTGAGCTTGTACTTGAGCTTGTTGGGAAGCTTGGGAAGCTTGTGCGGCTTGTGTTGCTTGAGAAAATTGAGTGGCTTTCGTTGCTTGAGTAGCTTGTGTGACTTTTTGTTGTTGCAGCAAAGCTTGAGCTTGTGCCTGGGCAACTTGTTGTGCTTGCACTTGTTGTGCAGCTATTGCAGCTTATTGATTTTGATGTTGTAGGAGTGTTGTTTGATAGGTTTGATGAGCTAGTTGTAATTTCATGCTGTATTGGTTGGCCACGTTTGGATTTGGTGGTGGTGGTGGAGGATTTAGAATTGTTGTTTGAGTGATGATTTGGGGTTGTGTTGATGTGAGTGGTACGATTGATATGGTGGGTCCTTGTGAGGCCATTTTCTGATGTATGGGGATTGATGGTGTTGTTTGGATGGATGCCACCTATTGTTGCGATATCGGTGGAATATTCAAAGGATTTGATACACTGATTTCATTGATGTTCAAAGGATTGTTTTGGTTTGATTGATTTGTGATATGGATGTTAGGTAGAGGGGGTTGCCCTAAACCAAGGATTGATGTAGATGTCAGTGGTAGCGAAGGTAGTGGTGGTGGAATCGAAGGTGGGATTGGTAGTAGATTTCTTGGATCAAGTGTCGATGAGGCCCCAAAGAGTCCTCGTTCAAATAGACCTGTTTGCACCAATGGGACAAAAACTTGTGTGTCAAGAGCATATGTCGGCGTTGCATGAAAAGAGGATGGATTATTGGTGTCATGGAAAACGAGTGGGACGTATTGATGCATGGGATTTTGAGGGACCGTATTTGATGTTCCTGCGATGGTATTTGCATCCAAATTTTAATTATTGACAAGGGGGTGTGTTTGAAGAGCATGAAGTAATGAACTTCACTTGTTGACAATGGGTTGTGTCGTGGAAAGAGATGATGTGGATTGTGGAATGGGTTGGACGATGCCTTGAATGGGTGAGGTGAATGGTACAAGCGACATATTCTCAAAAGGTTTCTCCACAATGGTGCTTATATCATAGTCAGAAGGGAGTTTAGCACCTTCTTTTTCCAATTATAGCATGTATTGCGAAGGATTAAGTTTCATCATAGTATTAACAATCCTATGATTTTTACGGTTTTGGACCATTTCTATGATTTCATCCTGTGTCATTCCCAAGACATTGTTGGTTATGTCTTCTACTTGACCCTCTTGAAGGTATTGTGATACTAGAGGAAGGTTGGGTGGGGGATTGCTTGATCCAATGGGATTGATTTCGGGAGTGGTTTGACTCAAGTCACTTGAAGTAGATGTTTCCTTGTTGGCTTCCATGTTCTTCTTGTGTTGAGATCTAGTTTGAACCATAAAATATTGATCAATTTTCAGGAATGTGGGAGATAAATCTCTAACTCCTTAGATTGAACCAAACTTTTAGGCACAAAAAAGAAAGTCTAGGATGAAGAGGATCAAAGGGTGATATGAATGTTTGAAATCTTGAGAAATATTGAAGGGGATACTAAAATTTAGGACTTTGGATTTTGATGTTTGATTGATTTGATTTTGGATCTTTGATTTTGATTTGGTTTTGGATTTGGTTGATTTTGATTTTTGCTTTTGGATTTGGATTTGGATTTTGCATAATGAACAAATAGACCCTAAGATGTTGGATGTTATCTATGGGATAAAATTTCTCATGAGATGATAATTTTGACTAAGTGTAAGGAAAAGGATGCCTCTACACACACCTAGCCAAAACAAGATGATTTTGATTTTTTTATTTTGATTCAAGGATTTTCCAAAAAGTCTAGTATAGAGGATTTTTTCAAGATTTCCAAGAGTTGTTGGTGAGATGATTTTGATTGATTTTTTGAAGGATGAAGGTTGATTTTGATCCTATGTGTACCTAAAAAGACTCTTGTTTACAAGACCTCGGTTTTGAAGAACATGCTTTTACTTCCGATGGGAGATACTCAAACCTTTGAAAAAGTCTTGGATTTTGTTGGCAATAGAATTGAAACAAACTAGGATTGTTCTTTGAAGCGCGTTTGTAGAAGTTGTAAGCCAATATTTCTCTAAATTCACAAAGCATGGAAATTTTTTTTGGAGAGCTTTTGGAATAAGGCTTTTAACCTTTGGTTTTCGAATTTTGATCTTGCATGAAATCATTGGAAACACATGTGTGGGGTTCAATTGTTTCTTAGCTTTGTTTAATGAGTTATTTTTACCACAAACACACTCTTGATTAGCTTTTCAAACTAGATGTCTAATGTACCAACTTCTTTTTCATCCCACAAAGTTCATTATGTGGAAATCAAGGAAATTAAGGAAATAGTTCCCTAATGTTGACTTTAGTAAGAGAAAATTGAGATTTAAACCCAAATACTTAGAAACCTCTAAGGATAAAATCCCTAGGGTAAGCAATAACACTTGGATTTTGTCAAAGGTATTTGCTCCTTCGAAAGGGTTTGAAATTTGATGTTCATGTTGAATGTTTGTTTTCCAATGTTTTAGATCAAAGAAATGTGTGTAACTGACTCAAAAATTGCACAATCCCTAGGATAGAATGAGACAATATTTGTTGAGTTCCCAATTGGATAAATCCAACTATGCTATTCTTAGCGGATGATTAGAAGCTTGACCACACAAGCTCCCCCTTACAGTGCACTCGCTTCTCGGGTCAGCCAAACTTTAGTACCCATGAATCTCCCATGGCATACTTCTCATCTCTACTAAAGAACTTTAAGAATATGGGGTAGCTTTAGAATGACCGTTCTTGCACCAACAAATAGATAAAGAATTGGACTTCTAAACAAAAGGTTCTAGTATAGGAATTCCGTTCGTGGGGGATCATCCATACGGAAAGAGACCATTGCTTCCCTTCTTGTCAGGAAAATCCTCATGATACTTGAACTTTCCTCAAGTACCCACACTTATATACCAGGAGGAAGTTGCTTGGCTTTAGCATGTTCCTGATTGGGTCGTTTCCTAGGGTGATTACTTTTTCCCACCAGGTAGGCCCTCTAAGGATAAACAAAAGTGAGAAAGCACATCCGTAGTTCGATCGATCCTTATTTAGAAACAAAGAGAGAACACACACGATATACTCAACTCACACTCGCAAACTTTGTTCAATTTTAAGTGCCCAAATTGAAGTGTGGAGGCAATATTTTATACAACTTAATATCACCAAAAGACTTTTGATTCTCAAGATCGCCATGAAGCGCGAGAGAAGTGCATATGCCTTTTTAAATAAGATTAATTTGTAAAAAAGACTACAAAAAACAAAAGACACATGTTCATTTTACACTTCAAAGCAATAATGGATTCTTTTTAAGCACCAAGATGAAGTGTGAAGTTTGCTTGTTCAATTTTAAGCCAAATCAAAAATCTAGTAAGTGTCTAACTTCAATTTTAACCGACTTGAAGAGATTAAATTAGTGGTTAATTTTAAACCCAAAATGAAAGTGAGTTGGCCTAAAATAGAAAAAAAAAGAAGAAAATGGAAGCCCTAAGCATTTAAAAATGCTTTGTCAATTTCAAGTTCAATGCTCAATTTTCTTCAACTCCAATCTGCTTGTTTTTGTTCAATTTCAATGCTCAATTCCAATGTCAACCTACAATCAACACAAAGCCTTCATGGATAAGACAACCCACAAAATCTTTTATACATCAATGTATTAAACATAACCTGAAAGTTAACAGTAAAAAACCATTATCAAGAAAATAAAGAGACAACCCACTACTTCTTCCCTTCAAATGCCACATCTGTGAAACCATAAGCAATTGTGACTTTTATCAAAACAATCATACATTAATTGCATTGGATACCTATATGATGTGATGATTGTATCCTAAAAATAAAATAAAGACATGTGAATCGTTTGGTTTTAATGCATATATCAAGACATGATAAATATGTGCACACATAGAAGATTTGTGATCATGATACATACAAATTTTAATTCATCTTCAATATCACTCTTCCCCATAAAAGATTCAATTTACATGTCATTTCCCACGCAAATGAAACAAACCATTCAATTTCAAAATGTCACGTGTCCACACCCCATTCGCAAACAAGTCACATAATTGAAGGAAGGTTCATTCAATCATATAGACTTGTTGGGTGGGAAATGGTGGATTTCTATTTGTTGTGAAAGACATGCATCCAACCGTTCAGCTTGCTCCCAACATATCTCAAATCCACTTAAGTGGATTTTATAGAGGCCGATAAATCCTGTGAGTAAAAATGTCACGTAGCTCAATGACGGGAAACTGCACAAGTTGTAGAAGCTGGTAAAAGGAAAACTAGCCACTGCAGAAACGTTGTCTACAAGTTTTTGTACTCGACTTTTAGAAAACGACTAAATACGTTGGACATTTAAAGCTTTCTAAGATATGTTTTACAAATTTCCATCCATACACCACTGAATGAAACAAAGCTTCTTTTGATGAATAATCTAAAAAAGATAGATCGATGTGAGCATTTAATAAAATAAAAAGAAAAGAAACCAGATGTAGATGTCAACGTATAGTTCAAAAGAAGTTATTTGTATATATAGTTCAAAAGAAGCTATTGTCAACGTCATTCTCGAAGCCCAACTTGAATCATTTCAAATTTCAAACTCAGAAACCCTGAAGTCGTCATCCCATGAATGATACTGCACAATTTTTTTGCCCAATCTACTGTTAAAAAAGATAAAAATCTTTTCAGAAAGCCTTGAAGACTTGATGGGGGGAAAAATTGTGAGTTGAATATTCTTTTAGAGCTCTATGGGTGTCTGTCATGACTCACAGAGGTAAACACAACAACGCTATTATTTTGCATAAACATTATCCTACACTGCACTTGCGAATGCACAACACACCTTCCCATTTCAAGAGAGAAGTTCTGAAGTTTAAATCGAAGGCATCTGCACAGTCTCAACGATGACTTCTTTTTGGCAACTGACGAGAGAGACAAAAGCTTTCTCAATTGATAAGATCGCCATCTAAGTTACCAAACAGATCAGGAAAAATGCTCGCACCTCTTCACTAGCATGATTACAAGAAACAGTATGGATGACTGGATGAATTTTTAGCTCTTCTCACCCTTAATTTTTTATCATTGAGGGAGAATTTATTCATCTAGGAGAGGGAGCCCATGCTACAGTTTCTACAACTACTATTGTAGCAAAAGTTGTAGCTGTAGCTGCAACAACCATATCTCCTTTTGGAATAGAGAGAATGCCAACTATAGCAGTAACTCCTGTAGCATAGTCTTAGGTGCATCGTTTAAGAAAGGGCATATTTATTAATTCAAAGGATGTCAAAGACTCTAAAAAAAATGCAATAAGAAACAGAAGGAATACAATGTTAAAGCAGTAATTTGAATCTGCAAAGCTTTAGATTGCTGGGTGAAAAACAAAAAACACTGTTCAAATGAAAAAAAAAAGACACAAATGTGTGTTATAACCGTATGTAAGAATATCTAAAAACTAATCTACTGCGAGTTTATATTTCTTTGCCAACAAACAAGAATGCAGATTGAGAAAACATCTTCAAAAAATTAATCTAGAGCAAACATCTTCAAACATGAGACCAATGATGGCCCTCCTTCTAGCGCCATTATGTAGATGTAATAATCTGCAAAATGCTTAAACTTTAACACACATTAGCACGATTAGTCATTTAAAGCAAAGAAAACATAACATCTCTATGAAATAGTCCAACATGCTTCATAATGCAAACAAAACAACAAAAGATCAAATAAATTAATTGAGAGCATACAAAAAACATGGTGCATACCTATCCCATAGTGGATTGGTGCTACTTTTATGTGGAAAGTAGCCCTTTCCCAACCCTTGATAAGCTTTCAAAATGATGTGCAAGATGCAAGTGATGAAGGAAAATGTGTGTATAGTGTAAATGCATAAAACCGTGGATAGATTTCAAGTAGAGAAGGCCTCTATTTATAAGTTAGAGGTTTGAAGAATTAAAGAATAGGAAGAATGTGGGATTAAGAAAGGACCAATGAGATTGAGACATTTGTCTTAATTCCAATGGGTAAGGATTGATCACACTTTGTATGTGTTTGTAAGAGGCACCAAATGCATGTTTGAGAGACATGAAATGCATGTGCTTGAATTGTTTTTGGGGGGAGGAATTGTTTGAATGAGAAAGTCATATAAAGGGAGTCAAATAAAGAATATTCCCTATAATGTGCTTTTGAGAGGGAAAATGAGATAATTAGTTAATTAGAAAAAATGATTTTCATGTGCAAGTGAGTGGGTTAGTCTAGGGTTGAGTTTGACTGAGGTTGAGTCAAAAGCTAGAGAATGGGTAATGATGATTAAAGTTAATTAATTTAAAATTTAATTAACTTTGAGTGGGTTAGTGAATTTGATTTAAATCATTTGATTTATTTAATCAAATAAGAGGACTTTGGGTATTAATTAAACAAATTGATTTATTTAATTAATAAGAGGACTTTGGGGATTTTAATTAAACAAATTGATTTATTTAATGAAAGATGATTAGTGAATTAATCTAATAAATTATTTTATTTGATTAATAGAGGAAATAGAATTAGATGCATGATATTGATTAAGATTATTTACATGTCTACAGATGGTATTCTAAATGTAGGGCTATGCCATAGTCTCTAAAGAGTGTTATACAATCCTTATGCATATAATAAGGGGACAACTAACAAGAGAAATATTGTAACTTTTGTAATAAATATACCTCAAGTGACACTTAAGGCAATGAGGGTCATGATGATGATCAAGTGACAATTGACACATGCAGGAGCATTACACATGGTCAAGTGGAACTTCAATCATTGTAAGAAGATATCATTGGGTGAGTGGTACTTAGTTACCATATTCATTTTCTAGATGATAATGTAACAATTGATAACTACTTGAATCTCATTTGATCAAGTGACACTTGATATATATTAAATTTTTGAGGTATCATGTTAGTCAACTAAACATGTGTGCTTAAGGACACATTGAGCTTCACATGTTGAGGTTAGTTCTATATAGATTTGTAGACACCTAAAATATGACCTTACCCAACCACACCTAATTTTAGCCTATCCTAAACCTTTAATTAAATAAATATTTAATATTTAATTCATTATTCCCATCCTTTTCCCATATTTATCATAATCCTTAAATAATTAAATAAATATTTATTATTTATTTAATTATTTCCCTTCATTATGACCCCATTAAATAAATATTTTTATTTATTTAATAAATTATACTTGATTCCTCAATCCTTCCATTTAATCCTATCCATTAAACTTATTCACATGGATCACAATAGATATAATCATTATCATGTGACAAGTTTCCCCTTCACATGTCTAAATAACTCCTTGTCTAGATTCATTGAACCTAGAAACTTCCCAAAAGTTAAACTAACTTTTCATCTTATCCATTCATCTCATTTAAACTCTTGTTCTTAGCCATCCACATAAGGATGTTTCCCTAATCCTAATCTTAAACATGTCCCTCATGTGATACTTGTCACATGACTATACAACCTTTGATCCAAACCCTATTAATCCTCAACCAATTCTAGCCATCCATCACTCAATGCATCTTGACCCTTGATTTCTCCCATAGAAATTCTATAAATGAGAGGCCTTCCATCCCATTTTCATATGCATTTTCATGCTATTGTTATGTTGCCCAAATTTCTATTGAATTATCTTGATCAGACCATTATGCTCTAGATTTTATGCGCAAATTTTACCACCATCTCTACCCTTGTGGTAATTATTCTAATAATCTCCCTTATTGTCACAATAGGTAATATCATCATCTTTCTCTCCATGATAGGAATTTGTTTTTTTGAAACTAGTTGCCCTTCCTTGAACTCTTGGTATTGCTCCTCTATCATTTCATCTCATCTGGTTCGATGGTTATTCACCTCTCTTCCTCTCTGATTGTTATACCTATCCTCTTAGTTTTGGTTAAGCTTCTTCTCTATGGTGAAAGATAATTGGTAGGGATCCTTTATTTTTATAGATATTTCATATATCTAATTCATCTTGGATAAATTAATATATATTTTCCCACCTTGGATCCTTTATCACAATGTATTGACTTGATTCTCAATTAGTAATACTCCTCAGTGTACTCCTTCATGGTCATCTCTCCTTAACAAAAATTATGTACGTCCCATAATAATTCTAACAGGTAATTGTTCATAATGAATTCGGATTTTATTTTTTCCACCATTTGATACCAATTTATGATACTAAGATTCCCCATTCTATTTATTTCCATCTAAACTTCATTTTATCATATTTTTGCATGGAATTTTGGTTTTGTGTTCATAAAATTTTCCCTATTTGGGTACATAATATCCTCGTAAGTTTAAAATTTTCTTAGATAGATTATTGATCTAGTATATAAATTCCTTAGGATCCAAATTCCTAAAATAGTTTGGAATGTCTACTCTTCTCCTCTTAATAGTGCCAAAAATGGCCTTCAACATTCTCTCCTCATTCTTTTCACTTCCAACTAATTTCATAGCATTTAATTTGTATTCCTCTCCATTGTTCTCCTTGGCCCTAGGGTTAGGATTTCTCTAGTGGTCTTTCTCTAATGCATTCATCTTATTCTACATAACCTTCATTATATTATAATATTGAGATAAAAGAAATAGGAGTGTGGTTCCACCTATTTGGAGATGGTGTTGGTGTAAATAAAGTCTTGTACCTAGTTAATTCATTACTAGGGGACTTATTTACATGTTAAGTTTACTTAGGTCCTAGGAAGGAATCTTTCTCTAAGGTGTGTGTTGTCATTAGTTGTTATCTTGTCTTTTGACTTGTAACATGTGTGACCTAGGTAGTTGTAAGTTGTCTCATGTCATATGATTAAGACACTTTTCATAATCTTATGACATCTCATGTATCACCTTGGCTATATAACCAAGGGGTCTCTACTACATTGTACACACATCACATAACATTGAACCATAATTGATAAGAATATAGTTTATTCTTGTCATATTAAGATCTCTCTTTGTGCTTTCCATTTGGCCTCAAGATTCTAGCAGGCTATCTCCATAGCCAATTATAACATGGGATCAGAGCGGGTTGGGTACCATTGGATAGCAATTTTTTGAGAGATCTTGGTAAATCTTGAAAAGTTGAGTATGCTCTTCTCTTGCATCGTATGATGATCTAGAGAATCAAAAAACCTGATAGAAATACCAGATTTTTGGGGGGTTCCTCTTCGTAGCTCTTTATTGTAGATTCAAATTGGAGCTTGTTGGAGCAAATCTGAGCTCACCATTGAGTTCAGAGGGTTTGAGATAGTCGATTTTTCCTTTTGTTTCATCCAAATTAGAAATATGAAGCCAAATCTATGAGGGTTTGAAGCTGAAGAGTTTTGCTAGATCCAAAAGGTAGCTACAATTTTGGAGCATTTTGGGTCAAATATGACCCTTCCATCATGTCTACAAGGGCCAAAAACACTAAGATCAACTTCCAAATCGTCCAAATCAGAGAAGTGCAAAAAAAAATTGCCCAGGGAGCCGTACGACCTCCAAATTGTCATCATTGCATGATGGTATGATTTTTTTTATAAAAAAATTATTTATCAATTGAATTTTTTTTTTAAATTTTTTTATAAAAAATTCCATATTCAATTGATTATATTTCTTTGTAAAAGTTTTTTTTATAACAAAAAAGAAAAAGATATATATTTTTTTTTGCGGATTGTGCAGGGGCCCTACCTTGCTGCGCAGGGTACTCTGTAACCTCCACAGGCCCCCACTTGTCCGGTTGTGGTAGGCTTTTTTAAACCGAAAAACAAAAATTAAAGCTGGTGCTCGAATATTTCATCCAATGAATAAAAATTCAAAACCGACAGCTCTCCAAGATTTTGTGAAGATTCTGATTCCAACAGAATATTTCACATGTAAGAAAACATTCTGACATCAACGGTTGCAATTCTGACCAAAAGAATATTCTCTTAGCATATTACAATCAAGGAATATTCCAATGGTGGTAGAGCATTTTCTCTTTGACGAGCAAGAGGAGGCCATTTTTAATCACTTATATTGCTGACATCATTATTGCATCAGTGATGACATCAACATCCTAAATTTCCCCCCCCACCCCCCCTCACCAATGGAGTTTTTAGTTTTGTAGTTCAACTTTGGAGGCTCATAACTTGCTCATTTTGACTCCCTTTTTCGAGCATTTTTTTTATTTGGGATAATTTTTTGCACTCTTCGCAGTGGATAAATCAATTTTTGGTTTTGGTGCCTAGTTTTTCTAGAAATTGCAGATTCTCATAGGTGTTGCTACTTCATCCTCATTTTGGGAACTTCAGGAGCTCATATCTTGCTCCTATGCTAACATTTTTGGGTGATTTTTTTTTGAAAGTGCATATTTTTTCATGTACTTTCTAGTGGTGTAATCAGTTTGATCTCATCTACTGTAAATTTTTCACTTTGAGCTTGAGGACTATTTTGGCATCTGTAAGCACTAAGATCAAGTCTAGCTTGTTGTTTTTGGCATCTAACAACTGTAAACACACTAAGTATAAAGTACCAAATCAGATATTGCTTGGGGGGTTTCATGATTGAGTAATTTGGGGGGGAAATCTTTTTCCTTTGTTGGCTTATGTCTCTTGATTAGTCTATTGTGTGAAGTTAAATTGAGGAGTTTAATATGGGCTTAAAAATTCATCCTGCTATAATAAGGTTAAATCAATGGAACTTTAAGTATTGGTGAGATGGAATCCTAACACATTGTAGGTGGCTTAATATTTTTCTATATATTTATGGAATAGTTCCTAAACCTCCATCAACATGGAAGAGAGTTGTGTGGGAATTCAAAACAGAACATATCCTAGGAGTAATTGGTTGTATTTGTGATATTGATACATAAATGGCCATTGATGTTATTAAGATCCCTCATGACCTTATGAACAAGCTTTGGGAGATGTATGGAGACTTGAATGAACCTCCGTTCCCAGAGGATCCTATTGTGGATTGTCTTGTTCCACTTGACGAGTTTCAACCTATTGATGATAAAACAACTGAAACATTTTCTAATTGGGAAAGTTATGGTAGTCTTGATGACATAGAACCTTCTCCTTCTCCTCCTATAGAGACATCTATTGAGACTTTAGTTTCTATGGCTCCTAATCTAGATTTAGAGGCTTCATCTTCTTCATCTATGAGTCAACATCTTGAGGTTGAGGACTCTTGTAATCCAACATTAGCAGAATCATCTAATTTTGTACCTAAGGATGCTTTTGATTCAAAAATTTTAGCTCCTTGTGATTTAGTGCAACAAGACATATATAGTTTTTCAGATTTGGCTACTTGTGATGGCTTCTTGATAGGTATTTCAGACTTGCTTTTGGAGTCTCATATTGTAGATTTTGGGGAAACCATTGATGACACTCATCTTCTCTTTGAGGGAGAAGATCCTTCTCCAGTTGTTGTGAGGGAACATTTTGATCCTCATGTTCAATCTCTACATGATCATCCTTTGCAGTTTGACGTGACTGATGAGTCTAGTTTATGGCTCAATTTTGATAGAGTTTATTATCTATTTGTTGTAGTTGTCATAGACTTTGATACTTGGATATTGACCTTTTTATGATATTTCCTCAAAACCATAGACATTGGGCATAAGCTTATTTTTGTAACCTTTAAATGACATTGACATGCTATATGAACTATCTATGTTAATTTTACATGTGGATTAATGAATGTTAAATTAAGATAGTTACAGATATGCAATTGTTGTGCATACTAATATTGTTATGTGGATATAATTAGAAACCTATAAAATTGAGGAAGATTCTACTAGCTAGTCATTCGCTATAAAGGTCAACAAGGTGATCGTTCAAAAGTCAATGGAGGGAAGACTCTCAGCAAGAGGGAAATTCCTAGTTCAAATCGAAGGATTGTAATCACCTTGTAAATGGTCTTAATTGTTTGTTGAGAAAATATAGGAGTTACTGTTGTGCTAGATCTACGTTAAGGAAAACATGCTTGAACAAATTCCACACATGTATAACCTCCTCTCCACTTTTTATGCTTTCCATAAAGTGGCGTCCTCCTAATATGTTGGAATTGACCACCTTGCTAGGTAGTTAGTTAGTAGCTTTTCTTCATATAAATAAGACTTGAATGCTCCTTCTTAGGAGGTTGATTGATTTGATGTTGTATTTGCATTCTTGGTTTTTTAGTAATACAGTTATGCTGCTCTATTGTACTCATGTTTTCCAATTAATAAAATGAAGTTATAAGTTCGCGCATCTGAGTTTACATTTGTTTTAAGGGATACTCATCCAAGGGGGGCCCACTTGGTGAGCATTCCATCCTTTAGTTCAATTATTACTTTCTGTTAAGCAATTAGTTAAGAATCTGGCAATTTTTTGTTCTTGTAGCCACTAGAATTCAATTCTATGACTATTCCTGCAGCCAAAGCAAACATAGTAGTTTCCTATTTGTTTTCTCAAATTTTTATTTCTGTCATGTACTTGAATTTAGTATAGTTGTTGGTTGATATTCAACATTTATATTACTTCCTTCCAAGCAATTTACTTTCAGCATTATGTCTTTCTTAGGTTTAGGATGAATATGGCTACTATGGATTCCTAGTGCACATACTGTGTTGACCCATTTCAATTCTACATCCCTGGGTTGACAAGTTAATTGCAACTTCATGGTGATTAAGACAACTATTTAGATTAGATGTACAATCTCTGAATTACAACTTTATGGGCTTAGTTGTTAAATCATTGTAGGAGGCCAACAATGACTGTGGATACTTTTGGAAAAAAATTGGAGGCTTCTTTATCTTTTGAGGGGATAACTTTGTGTTTGGATTATGTTCTACATTCATCTCTACTAGAGTCTAGATTGACCTCTTCAACAGAGTGGCCTAAAACACCTGTTTGGAGTGATTCAACTTTTCGCATCGACATGGAAACACTTGATCATGATTCAGAGACATCATCCATTATCCATCATCCTGACATCTTGCATACATTCTTGGTTTTGTTTCTTCCTATGGGGAGGAACGTTGTTTGACACTTTTGGATCATCTTCAACATTCAATGTTGAGCTTCTACCATCATTGCAGGAGACTCAACATTGAGGGGGGGTTGCATTGTCTCTCTTATTCTTCTCTCTTATCCATGGGGGTCTTTTTCCTCACATGGGGTTTTGGCCTTCTCATGCATCATTGAGAACATTCCATTTTTTGTATCTTTCATCTCTCTTTTGGGGAGGAGTTTTGTCCCATTGGGTTTTCTCCTTTTCTTCATTTGTGAGAGTTTTCTTTTGCATATGTACATGGGTATCTAAAATGGCCTAGTAGTTGGGACCCATTCTTGCATCTTTGTGTCATTTGCATAATAATCTGCTACTCCCTAAGTTGCAATTAAGGTTGGGGGTGTTGGTGTAAATAAAGTCTTGTACCTAGTTAATTCATTACTAGGGGGCTTATTTACATGTTAAGTTTACTTATGTCCTAGGAAGGAATCTTTCTAGAAGGTGTTAGTTATCATTAGTTGTTAGCTTGTCTTTTGACTTGTAACACATGTGGCCTAGGTAGTTGTGATAAGTTGTCTCATATCATATGATTAAGACACTTGTAATAATCTTATGACATCTCATGTATCACCTTGGCTATATAACCGAGGGGTCTCTACTACATTGTACACACATCACATACATTGAATCATAATTGATAAGAATAAAATTTATTCTTATCATATTCAGATCTTCTCTCTTTGTTATTTCCATTTGGCCTCTAATTCTTGGTAGGCTATCTCCATAGCCAATTCTAACAGATGGAACACACACACTAAGGGGGATACCTATTTATCTCTATTTCATTCAAGGAAATGAAGATCCCTCAACCAATTGACTTGATTGATGAATGGGATAGGGTTAGGATGGTTTCCTTGGGTGTGATTAAAGACTAAAGGCTCGGGTTCACCACTAAGAAAAGGCTTAGAAAGAAAGAGATGAATGCAATGTGCAAGTCTAACTATGTAAACTAAGAAATGAAACCTAAAACCAAAATACTAAACTGAGAATGAAGAGAGGGGCTCCTGAAAAACTAAAGATGCTTGAAACAAGGTTTGCACACTTGAAAATTTGACTTTTAATGCACACCAGGACTCATACACCAGTAGGGGCGATATAATCCTAGTTTAGGGTGTTGGGCCGAAACCAGAATTTGTAATTGCTAAACTAGGATCTACAGAAAATGTCTGAAAATAGGTATACTGGGATTGATACACCACAAGTGGTGATTTATTCCTAGTATTAGGGTTGATCTGAAAATCTAATATCCTCTGGTGATCTCCTGTAGCTTCTCTCCCTTCCGATCTCTGAGTCTGAAACACTAAATCTTGACCTGTAGGTGACTTCCATAATCTTGCTAGGAAGGTGACAACTTTGACAACTTTATCCAATCTTTCTCTTCAATGGATCTTCAACCTAAATTTGAAAATCACACATCAAAGAGAGAGAAAATGTTGTTTTGTTAGTGGATAGGGGTTTTCCTTGGTCAAACCTCATTTGGTAATCAAACCTTGAAATGAAATGGAATGAAGGAATGAAGGAATGACAAATGAACAAATAAGCTATGTTGTAACTCACCAAACCCTTGTAACAAAGGCTACAAAATTGTATGAAATGGCTCCAACAGATGCAGATCTTGATTCTTGACTGAATTCTATGGATCTTGACTTGAATGCTCGCTTGAATCATAAAACCCTTCATCACAAATGTTATCTCAAAAACACACATGATGCATTAAAACTTTGACATGATGCTTAAATCTTGAATGTAGCTCCAAAATGCTTGATAATCAACTCTTGAATGATTTTGAATGCTCTTGTAAACTCTCTTGATCATAAACTTGTTATAGTGCTTGAATACTTGAAATATTAGGAGAAAATATGTGAAATAACCTTGTATTTATACTTTTTTATGCCAAAATTCTTGAAATTACAACACTACAAGACAACATTAGATCTAGGAGAATAAAATACCGCCAAGAATTTGAATTTAAAATAGGTCCAAGCTAAGCAAGACTCATATTCCAGTTGGGGCATATGAGTCCAAGTAGCCTAGGCTTGGGACACAAATTTCAAGAAATGTTAAGTTCTATGCCAAATTCAGGACCAGGCCTTGAGACCTAGGTGGGACCCATACACCCAAGGTGGCATATGATTCCTAGATCACTAAATCTGGAACACAACCAAAAATCATTAAATTATGATTGGTCATTAGATATGTGTCGGGATTATCCTTAGAAAGATGCATTAAATAAGGCTTGTGGATGCAAAATATGACCAAATAAGGCATAAAGAAGCCCAATTTAAGTAGAGAGCACCCAAACAAGTGTGAAAATGTAAAGGGATACATTTTTCTACACTACAAATATATTTATTCCATTCTCCTTACCATATTTAAAATCTATTTCTCTCTCTTCAACTAAATCTTGACAACTTGTCTTGGTTGGCACATTGTCCACAACCACCCCCCTGGAAACTACCTCATGATTAAAACTCTATTTAAAAAATGCTTGTAGACTAACTCAACTCACAAATATTATTTAATTTTTATTAAGTAAAAATTCTTATGTCACACTTCCTCATATTTTACTTATGCCGTAATTTATACCAACATCATCCACCTCATTTGATAAAATCATTTTGAAGAACACAATTAACTATGTGCACTCACACCCACACCCACCAATCCATGATCAACCTCACACTAATACCATCTAATGCAATCATGACTATTCAAATATATAGCCCACTTAAATACACACAAAACAAATAGAAACACACCACCAATTGACACAAGGTATACCTTGGAAAAACCCTCAATAAGGGGAAAACTAGTCTCTAAAAGATTTCTTATTTTATTGATTTCACAAACACAATTACAATTTACTATAATAATTATTATATACATTAACACAACTCTAAAATACCAACTATAGACTTATTACATGAGCTATAAAATAAAATTACAATATCATTGCATAATCTAGTCACATGATGGCACTCCACATCACACTCTATTTTTCTCACTATCGTCTAAGTCCTCACTCCTTTTTTGTTGCACTTACCTATTACCTCTCTATTCTACTTAATATTATTTTATTATATAAAAATATAATGAAACCACATATATACCTTTCCTTAAATTTCCAAATGATTTGAGCCATCCTCAAAATGACACAAAGCTTGAAACCACATGAAAGAATTTTCCAACTTGAATATTACAAAATTATGAATTCAAATACTCCATCAGTAGGTAATATCCATGAAGTATAACTAATACCTCTCCAATAATCATAAAAACCCTCCCAAATATCTATCCTTTGGTGCAAATCTAAAATAAACTCCCACAATCCAAAAAAGATCAACTAAACACCACTATTTAACACACATGCATCCCTAGCATAAACCACATACTCAGACCAATCCATATCACCTATAACTTTGACACTAGATCAAACAACATAATGTAGATTCTATACAATGTCATAATGGTTTCCCTAAATCAATTTTTATCTATGCAATAGGTTTAACTATTGAGTATTTTTATTATAAAAACAAGTGGATGCTAATAATGATTTGGATTTAGTTGGAAAATTTAACAGCCATAGATATAGGGCATTAAAGAAGGGGCACTGGGCAAGGCCAAAGAATTTTTTTGGCATTAATTTGTCTCTTTTTTATTATACTTTTATTTCTACTTTATATGAGTTCATATGTTAGCAGGATTTGGTGTATAATTCTTATTGGTATAGTCATTTTATGATTTTAATTCTCTTTTTACTCTTTATTTTTGGTTCTAATATAGTCATATTTATATATCTATAATATAAATACATATATATTTTTATCTTATCATTGAGTTTTAATAGGTTTCTCCAATACTATATGCTTATGCAATTTATTTATGTCATAACATAAATGTATATCATAATGAATATAATTATATCAATGTAATTGTATAACTAGATATATATCTAATTATTTTTAGAAATTTGTAATTATTAATTATAAAATAATAATACTTTGATTTATGCATCTAATTTGATTATTTGTTTTATAGCTATATTATTGGATATTGAATTATGATCTAACTTGTTCGATATGAATAAGTGCATTAAATTATTTTTAATGGTTAAGTGATTTAAGAGATTAATTTTATTTATTCATGAAAAATTATAATTTAGTAATTGTAATTTCATTGGTTTGAATTTAATCAACAAAGTTAAGTAAAAACTCTAAAGATAAAATGCTCTTCTTGATTATTTGGTTAATTATTTTATAATTAAAAATAGGCAAGTGGATATCATTTAATTTAAGTATCATCTTGTTTATTATAAGGTTATATGTCCCATTTATTGTAATATTATGGTAAATATGTGTTACTCATATTTAGTATTTTTTTAATTATGTTTTAGAAAATTATTGATGATTTGATAATAATTGTATAATTATAAGTTAGAATTTTTTGAGTTAGTTTTAGGAAATATTAAAACACAATATTAAAATAATAATACGTTATATAAATTAGTGAGATGATTATGTTAAATAGGTTAACTATAAAATCATAATAGCTTAAAAAATTAGGTGATAGATGTGGGACTCAATTTTCCTACATCCATATTAAAAGTAATTGTATAGCTAATTGGTAGGGAATTTGATCCTACCTAAGTTACCTAATTATTAGATAAGTTCGTTCTCTCAGTTGATGATTTAACTGGTCAAATAAATGTTTACATTGAATTTTTAAGAGGTTATGGTTGTATGGTTACTCTATTATGAAATGTTCTTATCCTTGTTTCATAAAATACTTATTGTATGATAATTTTTATCTTGTCTTTGGGTGTTTGTTTCCCTTTTCTTTTGTATTACTAGTTGTAGTATCATAAATTGTCACTGCTTACAACTTCACGCTAGGCTTGACTCTCAATTTAGTGTGTATATTTGTATATGCTTAAATTGTGCATATTTAACTATTATAAGAAATTGGGTTTAGTCTCATGTCAATGAGCCTTTCAAGGATAAATTTCACTAGGAAACTAGAGCCTCACACTAGTCTCCTTCCCATTGGCACCAAATGAATTTGAATTTGGATGCCAAATTTATTACATTGTGCAACACACCTTTTTGGCCTCACCCAACTAGGCCATCAAAAAGTTTGGGATGCATATATAAGCAACCCTATTTTCCTCATTTTGGGGGACACGATCTATCTATCAACAAGCTCTCTATTCTTCTCTACAATCTTGAAGCTCTCTACTTGTGAAACATTATTATTGTGGTATGCACTAACTCTTGTAGGTATTAGAGGAATCTTATTCCTTCTCCATCAAATCCTTGTGGGTGATTCATGTTGTAACATCAATCAAACAAGGGTTTCAAACTTATGATAACTTTATTTCATGATAGTTGTTTATTGAGGTCTTTATCATTTATTTTTCCTATGTTCATTGTGAACACACACACTCTATTATCATTATTATTGTTGTTGTGGAGGTGGGAACACCAAGATTAGGTTTAACTAAGGCAAGCCCCTATACAATAAAACTATTTCCCCCCTTTCATTTTGTAGGTCTTAGATCATTGTTATAAAAGGAAAGTGTGATATCTAAGACATTTAGGTCATATAAGATCCACATAGGTGAACAATTTCAAATTTCTCTAGACATTCAGATGCTAGAGTGGTGCTCTAGTGTCCTCACCATTTTGGCCTAGTTTTTGGTGATAGGTTCCTCTCACTATTGGCTTCCTAGATCCACTTTCGATTCCTACACATGTTCTGTAACTCCTCTATGATTTCTCATATGCTAGAGCGACACTCTAGTGTCATCGACATTTTTCTCCAATTTTTGGTGCCATGTTCCTCTCTTTTACCTTCCCAAATATGATTTCTATTTTTGTACATTTATTTTGTAACATATTTATCCTATTTATTTAGTCCATTTGATCACTTTTTAACCTAGATATTTCTATTATTTGAATAATTCTTTACAACAAAGGAACAAATTCCCCACCAACCTCAGCTTGGATCTTCTTGAGGGACAATATCTAATCATTCAATCCATTGGTGGCTTGTATTATAATATGTGATTAGAAAGACCGATCTCATTAGTTCATAATTGATTATGTCACTCTTTTCTATTGGTAAATTTGATGTATCTTAGACTTGTGGAATCTTGTTGGTCATAGATATGTTTGATTCATTGCTTAATTCGTTATAAATTTCTATTGTACCTTCTCTTCCTCCAAAACTTTAGCTTTTTAGACATGTTGGTAGAAAATATGATCTTTTTGAGTAGCTTAATGCTACTTCAACTAAGATATCACTCTGGGAATTGAGATAAACCTTGCCTACATACCATGAGATACTCTAGGAGGCATTCCAAAAGATAGTTGTCCCACCTTCTATTATACAAATTGATGTAGTGTCCTTGTTAGGTTGTATGCATGTGAAAAATTTATACATTCTCTTTCCACAACATGAGTTTCCCTCTCCTCAAATTCAATGACAACATGATCCTCTCATGCTTATAGTCATCATTAATAAAAATAGAATAAAGTATACTCTAATCAAGATAATTGATCAAGCTTTAATGTTTGTAGCATATACTTGTTACATAAGATCAGTGTAGATATGTCTCTCATCAAACTTGGCACTCTTTCTATTCATGGCTTTTATAATATTGGTAGATATTCATTAGGTACAGTCACACTACTAGTTCAGGTAGGACCTATGACTTTACCTACACTTATCCATGTCATGCATAGTACTCTTTCATTAAATATTCTTTTTGACATACCATGGATTCATGCAATGAGGATAATTCTATCTACTCTTCACCGTATGATGAATTTTATCTATAATAAAACAACTCTATACGGTTAAGACTGATCCAAATTTGGAAAGTTTATTCGAAGAAGAAACTAGACATCAACCTCTTATGTAAAAATATCTCAATACTTTGATTCCTTCTTCAACAAAATATGACCCACTATTCTCTATTGAGCTAATAATAGTGATGATCAAAATAGTGCTTCACCTTTGAGATAATTTTAGGTGATGATTGGGGTTCACTAGATTTTACACCCTCGAGTAAGTGCATAAATATGGGGGACCAAAAAGTGGCCACTCCACTTTTAGGTCCCAAAATAGAGAAAACATGAGTGCATTATAATGAAATGTGCTCACATTATGGTTTGGATTTCACAAACATGAGCATGTTATAATGTGCTTGCCTTATGTAATTGTAAAAAACATGAGTGCATTATAACACACTCACATTTTTTCTTGCATTGAATTTTTTTCTCTTTCTTTTTTATTTCTCTATTTTTCTCTTTCTTCTCTTTCTCTTTCAATGAAACTATATACATGAAGAAATTTACATATGGAAATATAAATTATACTTTAATTTATATTTCATGTATATAGTTTCAAGGTGTTTGAGAGTGGTTTTGGATCTCTAGGAGTTATAATGCAAATTCTAGTTTTTGGAAGATCTTATAAATTTTCAAATAGTCAAATTTAAATAATCAATGTATGTTAAATTTTAGTAATTAGGAGGTCAAATTTTAGTAACCAGTAAGTTGTATCAACTTTCTCTCTCTCTCTCTCTCTCTCTCTCTATCTCACTACTCTCTCTCTCCTTCCCTCTATACTTTCTCTATCTCCTCTCTCTCCTTCCCTCCTTTCCTCCTTCCCTCCTTCCCTCTCTAATTTTCTCCATCTCCTCCTTCTCTCTCTCTCTCTCTCTCCCACCCACCTTCCCTCTCTACTTATGTCTATCTAACCTATCCCTATCTACCTCTCTCTCCCTCTCTCTCTCTCTCTCTCTCCTCTCTCTCTCTCTCTCTCTCTCTCTCTCTCTCTCTCTCTCTCTCTCTCTCTCTCTCTTCCTCCCATCCACCTTCCCTCTCTAATTCTCTCTATCTAACATATCCCTATCTAACATATCCCTCTCCGCCCCTCTCTCTCTTCCTCCCTCTCTCCTCCCTCTCCTACTCTCTCCACCTTCCTCCTTTCCCCTTCTCTCTCATTCTCTTTATCTTACTTCTCTCTCCCTCCCTCCTTCCCTCTCTACTTCTCTCTATCTGCCTCCCTCCTCTCTCTCCCTCTCCCTCTTTGTCTCTCTATCTCACCCCTATCTCTCTCCCTCCCTACCTCTCCCTCCCCCTCTCTCTTCTCCCTCTCTCATCCCCCCTCTCTATCCCCCCTTCCCTATATACTTCTCTCTATTTGTCTCCATTCCTACCTCTCCCTCTCTCTTTCCCTCTCTCTCTCTCAATCTCCCTACCTTCCTCCTCCACTCTCTCCCTTCCCATCTTTCTATCTCACTCAGTCCATCCCTCTCTACTCTCTATCTAACCATTCTCTCTCTCTCTCTCTCTCTGCTTCCCTCTATACTTCTTTCTATATCTTTCTCTTCATCTCTACCTCTCACTACCTCCTTCCCTCTCTCTTCCTCTCTCAATCTCACCACCTTCATCCTTCCCTCTTTACTCTCTATCTCACCATTCTCTCTCTCTCTCTCTCTCTACTTCTATATATCCCACCTCTCTCTTCCTCCTTTCTTCTCCCCCTTCTCCTTCCCTCTCTAATTCTATCTATCTCAGCTCTCTCTCCCTCCCTACTTCTCCCTTCATCCCCTCTCTCTCTATCTCTTTATCTACTAGAGAGAGAATTAGGTAGAGGGAGGGAGATGAAATATAGAGAGAAGTAGAGAGGGAAGGAGGGATGGAGAGGCAGGTAGAGAGAGGGAGAGGAGAGATAGAGAGAGAATGAGGGAGCGAGGGAAAGGTGGGTTGGGAGAGAGAGTGGTAGGGATTGATAGAGGGAGAAGGGAGATAGAGATAAGTAGAGAGTCAAGGAGATATGGAGGGAGAGGTAGGGAGGGAGGGAGAGAGAGCTGATAGAGAGCAATAGAGAAAGTGGTAGGGAGTGATGGAGGGAGAGGTAGGTAGAGAGAGGGAGAGCTAGGGAGGGAGGGAGAGAGGTGTGAGGGAGGGAGGGAGGGAGGGAGGGAGAGGAGAGATAGAAAGAGGGGGGAGGGAGGGAGAGGTAGAGAGATAAGTTAGATGAAGATAAGTAGAGAGGAGGGAGAGAGAGAGAGAGAGAGAGAGAGAGAGAGAGAGAGAGAGAGAGAGAGAGAGAGAGAGAGAGAGAGAGAGAGATGTATGGATATGTATTTCTTGAGCTCAAGGGAGAGAGAGTTAGATAAAGGGATGGAGAGAGTGTGTGTGAGAGAGAGGTCTAGAGTGGATAAATAATGAGTGAGATAGAAAGAGATAGAAAAATGATACAACTTGATAATTACTAAAATTTAACCTCCTAATTATTGAAATTTGACATGTTGATTATTGAAATTTGTTTGTCTAAAAAATTATAAGATCTTAAGAAAACTAGAATTTTCATTATAACTCCTAGAGATCCGATACCACTCTCAAAGATGCTGATACTATATACATGAAATATAACTTAAAATATAAGAAAGTAAATGTCCGTATTCCTAGATTTTCCTTGGGCTTCCAACCTAAAGGATTGGAGTGACTTTACAACATCAATAGATGTGTTTTTATAGATTGCAAAAAATTTGACATAATCTTGAGCATGCTCCCCATCAGGTTTGCATGTGTTTTAATGTCAAGTCAAAAAAGCACCTGGGTAATGTTAAGCTCTCTCTTAGCTATCTAGCCATGCAATTTTTTTCATATTTTGAGTATGTTAAGGCTTTCATCTTTAGTTTCTTTTGTTGGTGTATCCATTTTTGTCTCAAAAACCAATGTTTGGTATTTTTCACTTTATTTTTTTACTGTTAATCAAAATATCAAATAAATTACATTTTTAGAAACTATACTACATTCTACACATATTTTAAAAAATGATTTTTGATCAGTTTTCATAATTTTAAGGGGGGAGCGTGCTCTCAAATTTTATTTTTCAGGATGTGTCCACTTTGAAAATAAGTAAAAAATCATATATTCATTAAAAAATTAGCAGAAAAATTGGGGATAAACTACATGGTGTTAGCTAATTTCTCATCAAAGTGACTTTTGAAATTCTAAAAAAAGTTAACATTTTAGGGGGCCACACTAGATTCTATGTCATGTCTTTTTTAAAAAAATAGGACTAATTTGTGTGGTCCCCCTTTTTGAACCCATTAATCTCTACCATTTAAAAAAAAATAGTAGTTTAAAAAGTAGATTCAGAGCACTACGACTCTTATTTTTATTGCATTTTAAATTTTGAGTGTAACTATCTTCAATTTATTATCCAAGGCCAATCTTTCCTGATTTTAGAAAATAGTTACCACTTAAGACCCTTTTTGGTCCCCCATCTTTGTGCACTTACCCCCTCCTTTGTTGGAGAGTACAAAACCTATCTAAGATCCAAAAGATTTCTTCTATTTCATTTGCACAGTTCTACTTATAAAGAACTTGAATTGACTATTATAACCTCTTCTACTTCAAAAAATTCTTAAACACCATCATAACATCTTATTCATGATGATTGGCCTTCATCTTCAACACATGATTACAGTTATAATTTGGAAAAGATTAGAAATGTGGCCTCTCCTCCTCTATTTGATCTAGAGACACATTATGGGCTTGATTTCAAAATTATTTCTAAACATGGATACAATGGAAATAGTTTAGGGTGTATGGAACAAGTATTTAAGATTCCTGTAAAATTGATACCACACTTTTCTAAAGAAAGTTTATGTTTCCAAACTTCTTCTCTATCGACATCCTCTCCACCATTCATGACTTGTTCTTTTTAGAAATAAAAATTCTCTCCACAACAAAAAGGGTTGCTTCGTACTCCACCTGCTTCTTCTCTTCTATCTCAATAAGAGTGTATTTTTTGAGTCTACTCAAGTCCCACTTGATCACTCTTCCTCCTCTAACATGCGGAAAATTTCCACAAAATTTTCAACCAACACTTCCATTTTGTGTATATCATTGAATGATTGGTCATTCCACTAACTTGAATGCCAAACCTTACATGATAAAATTCAAAACCTTCATGAAACTTACTCTTAGACTTCTTATTGATTAAATAACAAGAAACGATGAGAGTCACCCTTGTCTAGTTCATTTTTCATAGTAAAAATTCTTTTCTCTACATCAATATGATTGAGTTTCCATTATTATGGCATCAAACCACCTCTATCATCACATGTTGTGATAGACTCCATAATTTTTTGGTAGGAACACAATATTATTATTTTTATGGTTGTCCTCACTTGTATATTGTAGGGTGTAGTGACAACTTGTTCTTGGGATGTGCATCCTTCCTATGGATCCCCTCCTTTATATTTCCCCCTTTTTATTTTCCTTAAAATATTTAAATATTATGCATGCTAATATTTTAAGGGGGCGTATTACCTATCTATTTGTGCATCTACACATGGACCCTTCTTCATTCACACCTCCTGGAATTGGGCTTATTTATGTGGCCCCCTTATGGTGATTTTTTCATAATTCCCCTTGTGACTGTTCATTTGTGTGCTCCTTGAGGTATTAACAACACATGATCGCCTAACATAACTTTATTTCCTATGAACCCATGTACTCTAAAGCCACCTAGCATAACACAACTTGATATCCTGTGTACTTCATAAGATATTCCTTGTCAAACTCATGGTCACCTTGCATAACGTAGCTTTTTAGCCCATGATCCATGAGCATATTTTTATCTAAATGACTTCTAGTGATAGAGCAAGCTAGTGCTAGAGTTATGTATTATTTTTATTCCATATTGATTTCTCCCCTATCTATTTGCATGTTTTCTCTCTTTAAAGAAATGGATCGACTCATTACATTCTTCTATCTCCTTTTAAGAATTCCTCCATTTTTAGTTTTCTCTTTGTTACATTTTGAGGACAACACATGGTGGTGAGACAATATTTTATCTCTTTCACCTTTCTAACTCAATTTTTTGTTGTTGTTTGCTTTAGATAGTGTTAGTGATGCACCACTAACTTTTTTATTGTATGCTTCATGTATGATCAATGTATGCTTGTTGTAGGATCATCCTGGGCGAATGGATTATCCTCATCAACCAAAAATATTTGTGTTTAATTTTCTCTCTTTTTGATGAGTGCCTAAACCTCTTAAATGTGATGCTTTAATGAGATATAGAGCTTTGGTGGAATTGTATCAAATATTACATATTTCCAACTTCCTTGTGAACATGTATGCAAAGTGTGAATCATAGACCAAGTACAATGAACCATTCGAATCAATGCCAATTGCAGAATATGCACAAAACAATTGGTCAAAGGCTGTAGAAAGATTCAAACACATACATTGATAGGTGTAAAGGAATTTGATCTTCAATTTGATTATGAATCGACTGACTTGTTACTCATCTGGAAAATTACCTTATGTTATTGATATCAATGGATTCAATTAAAAAATCCTAAATTTAATACTTAGTAGTGTCTTTTTATCTTCCAAGATGATATGGAAAGTCGATAGAAGAAGGTCAACAGATGCAAAAGAGCATCAACCAAAAGGAAAAAGACATGATTAAAATTTAAAAACAACAAATTAATAGTAGAGGAGGTAAGGAGGCATTAAAAGATTTTTAATTTGAAAATATAAAAATGTAGATTACACATGAAAAAAAGAGGGCGCCAAGAATAGAAAAGGACAAGGGTCGTGTGGGAAGTTGAAGCAGGAAGGGGGTGACACAAAACCCTCTCTGCTGATTTAATTTCAACACAAACACAAGTATGAAAGAAACTACAACATGAAACTTTCATTAAAATGGAAAATCTGCAATTACAAAGTAATAAAGTCTCAATGAGACTACGGGAACCACATATTCCCTTTACAACATCATAAAATTGATTACAAAAATCTGCAACATTCCATAGAATTTGTGTGCTTCTCAAGCACTACAACCAACCCACATGCACACTCTGCCACTCCTCAACAATGGCTGCAATAAAATTCTTGAAGCCTTCATACTTTGCTGCAATTTCTCCTTAGAGAAAAATCCACCTTCATTGTGAGTTTCCTGCCTTTGAAAACTAACTTCAAATTCTAAAATGAATTATCTTTTATTACAAACTTTCCAAATCTGCTGGAATGAAATGAAATTCAATTTCATTTCCATTTCAAACTCAAAAATCATCTTTCCCAAAAATCCAAGGAGATAATTTTTAAATTGAAATTCAAAGAAATCAAAAATCAAACTTCTCACTTGTGCAAGCAACCAGTCTCACACACACTTTACCGGCAGTTTCCAAAATTGAACTCACTCATCAAAGTTTCCAATTTGATTAGATGGGAACCCACTTTGATAGTCCCTATTTTTTAGGGATTTGTGGAAGTTGAGATTTTATTTTAAATTAAAATCTTAAAAATCTCCTTTAACTTGCAAAAATCCAAAATTTGAATTTTTGCACTTCCATTTCCTTTGCAACACCTGCTTTTTCGAGCATAATCATTCAACATGAATTTTTAATGTAATTTAATTTAAAATTACATTAATTACAAATATTTTTGGCAACCATTTATTGAAAACCAAACAAAATTAAAATAAAATAAATTTGGTTGATGCAAGATTGCACGAGTCCATGAATGCTCCTGCATTAGAAGTGAAAGAGGCAACATTGAATTGATTTAAAAAGAAGAACACAGAAGCTCAGGGCGCGCCATCTTGTCTAGGAAAAGGATTTTTTTTGTAAAAGCTTCAATTAAAAGGTGAATGGGGTGCACATGACAGAGCCATTAAGAGGTCGGACATAAATATAAGAGAAGAAAAGGCACCAACGTGGATGAGAAGAGAGGAGTTGCATGCTAAGGATAGTATAAGGGGTTGCATTTAACATTTTAATGAATGTAAAAGAAGCTATGGAGATTAGAATTAAATGAAATGAAAAGTTACAGATTGTATACATGGCTGTATTGCACCATGTTTGAAAGAACAATTAAAAAAATTAGATTGAGATTGCAAGTGCAGGGGCATGATTGGCAATAAGATAGTTTGAGAATGAAACAAAACACAAAATATAGACAAAGGTAGAAGGGTCAGTTCCTCAAGGAGAATAGTTTGGTATGTGCAAAGAGTGGAGAAAATAGGTTGTGAGGAATGAATAGAGAGCGGGTTTGAACATAGCAAATAAATAGTGAAATGTTTTTGAATATTGTAATGTGAATTGTTATTCTTAGTGTAACCAAATAGCAAATAAATGGTTGAGATATATGAACTAAACGATGTCTATACAAAAGGCAGGCTAATGGAAGATGTTGTTCCAAAACAAAGGAAGGGGAAGATTAAATGTCGATGAAATAGAAAGCCATGAAAATGTTATTTAAATGTAATTTGTAATCAAATAAATAAAAATAAAAGGTGATTTGTAATTATATTTGATTGAGTTGTTAAATTGTTGTTGTGAGATTTCATTTTTATGGTTTGTGAATTTGGTTGGTTGAAAGAGAGGGGAGTACCTTCTTGCCTCAATTGGTATTAGAGCAGATTGTCCCGAGAGTGGAGAGTATCCACCAAGACCTATGAGTATTGTGTGAATAGATTACCAATAGGAAGGCAATTCACACTTAGAGGAAAGTGTAGCACCCCTCTGATTTGCTTATATTTTCAGACAATACTTTTACTTTGATAGACCATGATACTATGTTGTTATTTGATCGCTAACATTGGAGCGATGATGGTTTTTATATTGTGATGTGATGGTACACTTTATGGATGATTATTGATTATGACATGCTTTCTGGTTAGCATAGTTGATTATTTGAGTTAATATTGATATATGCTCATCTGTAGTTAATTGATGTTTTGGGCTGATGCAAGAAGTTGGGTACACAAAAAGCTCAAAAAGTGGAAGTGTTTTTGCTGTTTTTCAGAATTTGTCACACTTGAATTGAAAATTTGAGGCACTTACACAATGAATCTTAAAAAAATTCAGTACTATGAAATTTATAATTTTGAATCTAGTTTTCAAATATCTAAATTATTCAAATACCCAGATTATAGAAATTAAATTTGGATAGGGATCTATAAAAACCACTTTTTAAAAGTCCCTTTTTTTTACAATACCAAGCACGTGTACGGACAACACTTTTTGACCTAGATAAAAGTATTTTGCTAATTCCTTTTGGGAAAAGAGAGCTAACAACATGAAGTTTGATCTGGAATTTTTTTTGTAATTTTTGGTTGAATATATTTTTTTTTATTAAATTTTTATTGGCTTTTAATTGTTGTTTTTAACAATCAACGTGTACGGACAACATAATTGGACCTAAACCAGACATTTTTTGACTCTTTTTTTTTCATTGTGTAGAGAATTGTCTGAAGTTTGATGCCATATAATTTTTTTTACAAAAAACTTAACCAAAAAAAAGTTATTAAAAAATTAAAAAAGCCTGATATTTTAAGTTTAAGGACTAGTTTGCTTAGAAATTAATTAAAAAATATCAAGCATAATCCAATATTAATAAAAAAATATATATTTGGAAAGTAGACATCGTGTTCTCTAATGGGTTTTAATTTTATAGATTGATTCAGAAAAAAAGTCCATCAACCATGTTGTCAAAGTTGGACATTCTTGTTCAATCTACCTTAGTTTTTTAGTTGCAGGTCAAAGGCTAAGGCTCAGATTGCCAAGCCTTTCCCGATCCTAAAACCGAGGCAGCATGTGGGTTGAAAATTTTGAATTTTAAAAACGCGTACGCGTTGTTAAAAAATGCGTACGCGTTATAAAACACATGCATTCTTTATTTTCTTGGTTATTTAAAAAAATAAATATTTTGAGAAATGGGTACGCGTTTCAAAACATGTACACGTTTCTAAAAAACATTTATTTTTTTAAATAATCAATTTTTACATGTTATAAAATGTGTATGCATTATATATAACGCGTACGCGTTTTGAGTGCATACGCATTTTTTAGGCTCAAGTACCCGAAGCATAATGCATATGCGTTTTTAAAATAACGCGTACGCATTTTCTGCGAGAATTTTTTTTTTGGCCGAAACTTCCCCTCTTCGTGTACCCAACTTCTTGCTTTTACCCTTTTAGTTTCGTCAGTTTGATGTGACATTGTATTGGTGAAGGGAACATGATTGCATCACTCGCTCGCAAGTGCCCTGCGATTCCACGATTTTCTCTTCACAATGTGATTTTTTATGATCTATATACATGTATGACATATGTTTTATTGTAGGATTACAGGTATAAGACATTGACTCCACCTAGATTCACAGGTTTGAGCGTGTCCATTGCCCAACAAAATAGTTGATTGGGAGATAGTAACTGGATTTCCTTGTCAAGCCACAACCCTAGTCATAGTGTGTCGTCAGTCTTTGTTTGGTTTTAGTTGAGTTTTCATGTTGTCCACGTTTTCCTTGTCGTTTATTTATTTTGCAAGGTATGTTCTGTGGGGAATTAATGTCAATTAATGCTTATAATGGTTTTTAGTGATTATTTAATTAATTTTGATTAATGTTGTTAGAAGTTTTATATTTGATTTAATTAATTAAATTAAATTAATTTTGTAAAGTGATTTAATCTTTGTGATTAAATTTATTTTATAAAGTGATTAAATTAATTAGATTAAATTAAATTAGAAATTAATATGTGAATTTTGAATTTTTAAATGCATAAATATCTTGTAATTATCTTAGAGGAAATATCTGTGATTTGGTTGAAAATATATTTTATTTGTGACATGTGTTAGAAAAATTAAACATTGTTGTTGGGAATTAATTCTCACACTAACTCATTTGACTGCAAAATCCGACGAAAATTTCTGACAAAATATGTATAATTTGATGTATCATCGGGTGCTTGTAAAATTTGATGTGTAATTTTCAATTTTTAAAAAGTTTATCCCCGATGTTTGTCAAAATTTCAACAAGACACAGGTTTGATGAAAATTTGACAAACATGAAAAAATAATAAGAAAAAAAGAAATCAAATTGTGGCCGACATAACAAAAATTAGGTTAATGATTTATTGTGGCGGTGTTTTTCTCTGCAGGAAGACAGTTTGTGGAGAACTAAGGATGATTTCTTGGGAAAAATAAGAAAAAATTCAAGAAGATATGGCCAGGTTGAGGGTAGTCATTGAATTTTTGCAGAATTCAGTTGTGAAGTAAGATTTGTAGTTCCAGGTTTGAAAATCATATTTTAAAGCAACATCTCATCATATTTCATTTTAGGGTTTGGGTTTGAGAATTTCATGTCTAGATTTTGTTGTTATTGGAATCACCATAGATCCTGGCCAAGGAACAAATTTTTGTGATTGTAATTATGTGATCCATAAATCTATTGGTCATTTGGTACAATTGTGCTATAACAAATATAGGATTCATTCATGTGTGACCCAAGTTTAATGTGGCTATGTTGTGATAGAAATGGAAGCACTCATATAATGTAGTTAATTCAGGTTGTATAATGTAGGTGTCAATCATCATTGGGTGCATTCAGGTTGTCCCAAGTTTAACAGGATAGGATGTAATTATAGCATGATCGAAGAGTGATTACCTCTTGCTGCAATAAAAGACCTTTGGTTGATATATGGTGGTTGTATTATATATCAATTGTAGTGCGACACAGCCATGTTTAATGGGCTATTCTAGAGAGTGATAGAGATTTTCTAAACCTTATAGATGTTACTTAAAAGTGTAGCTTAAACCTAAAACCAAGTTGTTACATACTTGAATGCAAATCTTGAGTTTATAAGCTATAATAATGTGATCTAGATAACCATTATAGAGAAATTAAAGCCACAAGACCCATGCTATATAGGATACATTTCCCACGATCAGGGTTTACATACCTTAATGATCAAACACAAGCTACACACTCTAGGATACAATCCAAGATCATACCACAACCTTGTCAAGACAACTAATTTTCTGACCCAAGATTTAAGGTTGTTTTTAATACCAACAGAAGCATTGGTAAGAGCATGATTAGGGTACAAACCCTAGGCCTCCGTAGAAACATAAACAATAACTATAGCGGATTAGTGAGGTTGCAATACCAGAAAGATTGAGACAATGTAGGTAATAACAAAATCTTGCAATCTAAAGATTGTAGCTAATAACAAGCACACTATGTAGCTTACTGACATTTGTAAATGCAATCTACGGTAAGAAGAATGACAGTCACTTGAGATGTGACAGTCAAAAATAGGCTAAGCAGTGACAAGATAATAAAGCTCAAACCTTGCATAGTAAAGTGGAAATTTTAACAGTGAGTTTCCTTACCCCCTTGCTGACCTTAAGGGTTTTTCAAATGCTTTTGGTAGTGTTAGACAAGGCAAATGCAATCAGGGAATGACTGTCCAAATGAAGTAACAATGGTAATCATAGGTTCAATGTTTCTTCTTAGCCAATAATGTATAATGGAGGTAGTGGATTGCATGTTTGAGCAATGTTTTAAGACTCATCAAAGATGGGAGAATAGTGAATAATACCTTGTGGAGTAGTAGTGTCAATAAGATTGAAAGGATGTAAGATCTATAATACCATGAAACAATGAGTCCCACGTAGTAAGTAGGTAGTCTATAGGGTGCAATACCCAGTCTTAAAAGGGGAAGTTAGCAAAGTAGTAAATAATGCTGAGAAATCCAAATGGTACACAACAACAATTCCTGTGTTATCTTGCATAATGCCAGGTTTGAAGACAAAAAATCTCATTGTATCTTAGTGTCAATAAAGAGGGCACATAATGTTGTTAATGATTGTTTCAAGTATTTGTTTTACATCAATTTTCTTTAACATAGTAGCATCTCATTGTATTATTTGTTGCATAATGACTTATATTTTTTTTTTTCATTCAATAGTCATGTACATTATTTATATATATTGTAGTAAAATGGTTATAATAATTATGTAATGTTTATGTTCGATTTCAACTAGAGTAATTACCAAGTTAAAGAAGATATGGTGTATATATCTCGAGAACCTCTTATCGACGAGTTACTAAAGTTATGGAATGGTGTCTATGTACTGGCGATAAATGGAGCTAATAGGACAAAGACAATTTCAATTCCATGCAATGCTTGTATGGACAATTCATGATGCCCCAGGGCTAACACATTTTGTGGTATGTTATAATGTTCGACTGCACTTTAACAATATTTAATTTTATGAAGTAGATATCATGCATGTTTTTAAAATAATCTATTCATTATATATAATTATAAAAATTGACATATTTAATCCAATTATATATGATCTTGCAGGTCTTCAAACAGAGAGAAAATTTGCATGTCTAATTTGTGGTCCAAAGATGAAATCTCGTTGTTCAACAAGTCTAGGAAAGTAGGTGTTTTATGAGTATAGGCACTTTCTCCATAGAAATCATAAGTATCGAACTACTGAAAAACATCTTTTCAATGGGAAATAAGAGACTACATCAAAACCATGAAGAATGACACCTTGCCTATGGAAGTTGCAATATAATAGAATTAATCATCAAGGTTATACATTGGATTAAATTGTTTATCTATTATATATGATATGCTTTGAATTTATATTTTTATATTGTGTTGTGTTTACTCATGCTGTAATTGACAATGATTGTGGTTGTTAATTTGTTTAACTTATATGCTTCATGAAGGTCGTCAAGGCATTAATGGTCGACTTCCATAGGGATTGAAAAGTTATCCCAGACAATTTAGTAGGTTTCCCTACTATGAGCAGCTACAAATTGTGCATTTGTTTGTTACAATGCATATCGAAAAGAATATAACATAAACGTTATGGAAAATATTGGATGGAAGGCATGACAAAGAAAAAATGGTCAAAATTTGTAGTGACATTTAAGAAGCCAATCATGCAATGAAAAATGTCATTTAATTAAATAGCGATGGAGACAAAATTAATATAAGTTCCCTTCCTTGGTTATTAACAGAGCAGCAAAGCAATGATATAAAAGAAGTTATACGAAAAATTTGATTTCCCACAGGATTTGCTGCGAACATAAAAAATATAATAACAAAGAAAGGTGAATTTGGGTTAGGGATGAAAACGCATGATTGACATACCTTCATTAAGGTAATTATTCCTCGTATATTATATACACTTGTAAGGTACGCATGTACTCTTCGTATTATGTTTACTACTTTGGAAAAATAAATGAAAATATCATTTTATAATTGTTGCAATACATTCTACCTCTATCTCTCCCAGATAACTTTGACAACAATGTCAAGCAAGTTATATATGATCTTGGAAAATACATGAGGTAAGTAGCGATATTTTTTCAATTCATTTTATACATCTTATAATTGTCATTTTTTTTTACTTTTTATGTAATATACTATATATTTCTGCTAAATCTCAAGTATATTTGTGCCTTTGAATCATTTGTGATGGTTGTCATCTAAAATCCGTAAAGAAAATTAATGGGGCAGGCACCGCCTACGGAAATGCAAAGTTCACCTCTACATTTTTTCAATTTTAATAAAGAAATGCAAATTCATACATCAAGTTGAGGAGATTGAATTGTGTGGACCTGTACACACAAGGTCAATGTGGATGGTTGAGAAACACTTGAAATTTTTGAAGGCTTTGGTTAGATAAAGAGCACATCCTGAGGGTTCTATGGTGGAGGGATATATGGTATACTAGACCATGGTGTACATTAGTGAATATCTTTCTAATTTTGCAGCAAAGATTCATGTAGATCGCATTTGGGATCCCAACTCCATTAACAAATTTGAAGGTGAGTACCTGATGGGGAAAGGTAGATTGAGGAAAGTGAGAGGTAATTATAATATGGTCATGGAGATTAACCGAATACATTTTAAGCATATATGGTTTTTATGTATATTGTACTTATTTAATTTTAATCTTCAACATACATCAAATTATGAAAATTCAAGGTCGATATTGTTGTATTTAACTTAATTATATGTCATTTGTGAATTTTTAAAATTCTTTTGATACGTATTTGGTCTAGGAGGGATGCAATCTACATTTTGTAAGACATCGAAAACAATCTTTGATTGATGATGGTGGCTAATGGTTCAACAAATCTCATCGCACAATATGGGAAGGTGTGGCTTCATTGGTTAAAGAAGCTCATCGTAATGGAGATTCCAATGTTACACAAAGGGAAATTGATTTAGCATATGGTTTAAGAGATAAAAAAGTACGTATAAATATATAATCACCCATATTATTTAATTATTTTCAAGTATATTGATGTATATATATCTTGAGATTTTTTTCTTTGCATATATTCAGCCAAGAATAAATATGTTTATCAATTGACGATATTGCAATAATTTTACATGTTTGACATATTGCAGGTGAAACACCACAAGGCTATGTGGTGCAATGGTCATAAATTTTGAATCAAAATGTTGGATGACATGAAGAAAACTTGTGATTATGGTATAATTGCAGTCTTTCAAGTGACTAATGTTTCATCTAGAAGCGATATACATCCAAAAGTCTCAGAAAATTGATACTATGGGATTTTGGATGATATACTTGAGTGTGACTTTAAGTCCTTTAGATTAATTCTATTTGTCATCCTATGGTATAGGCTATGATTGAATGAAAATGATCCCGAGAGAACTATTATTGAACATGATAATGGATTTACTATGGTTAATACAAGGTCGATCGAGCGAGCTGGAAATGAGCCCTATGTTCTTCTAAGCCATATGTTCTTCCAAGCCAATGTGAGTAGGTATTTTACTCAGAGGTTCTAGGTAAACCGGGTTGGTCATTTGTTGTTAGACATGATCCAAGAGGAAGGCCGATAAAGTATAATGTGGTCGAAGAAGAAGATACTGAAGAACTAGAAGATGATGTAGATGATGATTAGGATCAATAGTTAGTTGATGATGTCCCTGACGAAGATGTCGAAGAGGAGGAACTAGATCATGATGATGTAGGAGTTAATGTTCATTAAGATGGTATCCGTGTGGATGATGACATTATCAAAACTGATATCGATGATGATGATGATGATATGACCAATCCTTACAATTTCGAATTTGGATCAGATGATACATACAAAGAGTTGGATGAAGAAGAAGATCAATGACATTGAAATGTATGAGTTATGCGATTATATTATCTATTTGATATTAATTTCTTGATAGAATTATATTTGACTTATGTAGTTACATAATTAATTCATGATGTTTTTGATTTTTATGCCATTACATAATTAATTTAATGATGCACTTTTTAATGTTTGAAAGGTCAAAAAATTAAAACATTTCAATAGTGATGTTAACAACCTTGAAATTAGTGTGTTTTATGTTTCATGTGATCATAAAAGATTAAAAAGTCAATTGTAGAGGTGGTTTTTCAGTGGTTGATGTGTAAAGGCCTTTAAAAGGCATAAAGTGATCATTGTAATGGTTGTTGATGGTTGAGGATTTAAAATACAAGCTCTTGACATTCAAAAATCTGTGTTTTTCTTCAAAATTTCTGTATTTTTCCTATTATGCAACACTGTACAGTCACATGCAGCCATATTTTCATGTGAAATCAATTCCAGGTTGTGAAGATATGTGTTAGCTTTGATTTGAATATGATTTGAGGGCTTAAGGCATTGATTTGAGTTAGAAAGTTTCATTTCTTTGCATACAACTCGGTTACCCTATTTTTGAGGGTTTTGTAGTCCAAACATGATACAAAGGGGCTCTTACACTTTTTGTGATTACTGTAGCTTGTGTAAGAGGCCCCATGGATACTGTTGTAATTGTAGGATGCATGAATAGGGCGTAGGATGAGAAATAAAGAAGGTATAGCTGCTGTCCTCAAGAGTTTTGTGAAGAAAAGCATGTGAAATGAGAGGTACTTTCTAGCCCGATGCTTGTTTGCTCCTTCATTTTCTATAAGAAGGATATCAAGGCCAGAAGTAAAAGTTAGTAGGTTAGACATTTTTTGGTCGAGTCTAGGTAGAGTTGCAGAGCAAATTGCAAAGTTCGATGGTTTTAAGGAAAATGCAATTTAGGTTTTGAGTCATTCTATAGTAGGTTTTGAATTCATGGGCATTTGATGTTTTATTACAGTACTAGCATTTGAATTGAAATGATTAATTAAAACTCATGTCTCTCCATTGTACATGCATATCTGAATTTTGAATAAGATAATCAAGGGTTGTCTCATTCATCTCACTGTTGTGGTGTGTATGATTTCTATTTTGGCTTTAATTCAAGGAATTAATTAAAATGCTTGAATGGGATTATAGGTGGATATGTTCTATTTAAGGATTTTATAAGTAGTATTGGGTTAGAATATATGTTGATGAAATTGTAAAGCAATGT
>VDFB02252383.1:0-26887 GCA_007258455.2 Sequoia sempervirens
TCTAGTGATATTGGAGGGACATCACAAAAGTAATGGCTATCATGGAATAGCGGGCTTTTTATCTTATTGCCACCATATCACTGTTATGCACTTCCAAGGATTGACCCTTCTAAGAGCTAGGGGCCTCTTTAAATTGTCTCACATTATTTGTACAGAATGCAAAAGCACAAGGAATCTAGAGATTTATAGCATATACATTTGTAAGGGAATAATTTCCCTTTCACAGCTCTTAGATGAATTATAATTATTATAAAATAAAAACAATAATTATTATGATAATTGAATAAAAGAATAGAGGTATTCAAGTTTGACAATAATGATGAAAAATAAACATTGATTGTATATAGAATTCAATATTTAAGGTACAAAAAATCTATAATTAGAATTTGGTGAACCTTTCAAGTTTTTTGAGGTCTTAGAAGTTTCTATAGGTTGAATTTGTTTCCCTTCATATTGAACCCAAGTACCACAAAATTTATTTGATGAATAGGAATGAAATGTGACTCAAAAAGAATGATCCAATAGAAAATTACAACAAAGATCCCCCCACCTTTGTCTTCCTTGTGTCAAAATATATCAAGATTATAATTATAAACACCTTAGGGGAGATCTAGAGTCAACTTATCATAATATAATCCCTTGTTCAAACCAATTCTATGGTTCTAAGTGAATTATTGAAGGCAACAATCATAGACTTGTAATTGGCATATATGATTCTGATGTAGATTAAGATTCTCTATCCATTAGAAATGAAATGTGTTCTAGTTTTTTCTCCTTGCTCTTATCTTTCTATGTCATCTCTAGAATATGAATTAAGATTGCAAATTAATTTCTTTAAGTAACAAGACATAAAAATAATTCACAAAAACACATTCAATGTTAACTCATAACAATGAATGAGAAGGATGGGAGCTTTAGAACTTAAAATTTGGGGTTGATTTGATACACTTGTGATTGACCCAAGCTCTAGAAAGGTTTTAGTCTTGAGGAAATGATGAATATATGGACAAAGTTACAAATATAAGTTAATAAATGAAGTGTAAGTGGAAAATATACATAGGGATGTGCATAAGTAGGGTAGGATAAGGTTGAATGCATAGAAATAAGTATAAATGAATGAAAAATAGATGGGAATAACCATCAGGTCATGAGAAAAAATTATTACAAGAGTATGCCACTTGTCAATAAGGTAATTTTTTTGAAATGGACAAAAGGGGGGTCAAAAGTGACCACCTTTCATCTTGAAATTGGCTAAACTTGAGCTTTAACAAGAAATTGAAGATGCTTATAGTCAAATTTTGAAAATTTTATAAGAACATTATATTAGGATTTTCTAACAAGATCATAACAACAAAAACCCATACTTCCACAAAAATACTTGCACATAATGAGCCTAATTTACATTATCAAAGAGATTGATAAAAGAGTTGATTGAAATGTACAAAATGACCTTGCATATATAGGCAAGAGGAAATCCACCTATCATGTGGATTGAAAAGTGCCCCATTATGTGGCACAAATAAGTAGACAAGTGTCCTATAGGTGTCAACCTTTGGATCACTTGGAATGTGCAAACTAACAACCTATTTGACCAAGTCATCAACCTTGGTGAAAAGTGTTGAATGAATATTAAAATGACCTTTGAGGTGAGATGGAAAATCTTCCAACCTCAAAAGGTATGCACATGAGGTTTACCAAAAAACTAGGTAACCTCTAGAGGCCTAAAAGTTTGCACATTCAGTTAGACATGATGTTGTCTAACTTTATCAACCTAGCTAAGTGCACTTAAGCTATAGTGAATAGATAAATTATTCACTCTAACACCCCCCCTTAAGTGATACTTGGAGAGATCACAAAAGTGCAATAGATATAAAGAAATGGGTTCTGACTACGAGGCTTGGTGAGGTACCCATGTACAATGCAATCTCTCGTAAATGGAGAAAAAGGAGAAAACCCAATGGGAATAAAACTCCTCTCCAAAAAAGAGAAAGAGAAGGATAAGACCTCCTGAAAAGATGCATCCCATAATGATAGGAACATGATGATGAAGAACTCCTAAAGCATGTCAAAGTTGTAAACTTTGTCGAAGATGAACTGGTGTTTGTTGGAATCAACAAACCTCCAAGAAATGTAGATCAAGATAAGAGATACAAAACACTGCATGAGTGGACATATGGAACACTACTCAACTATAAATACATAGATTCCTGCGAAGTTGAAAATATAAATAATACTATGATTTTGGAGTACAATCAATAAATGCATGAGTGACATGTATACACTACTAAAATATGCATCATGGTGCTCTACATAAGTACTAGAATCTCACAAAATATGGTCCATTGAAATAATCCCCCATATGAGAGATAAAGATAGGTCTATGAGACCCCCCAAAGTAGAAGGTTCATCCATTGCTTCATTGAAAGAAGCATTAGCATAACACTATCACAGTTCCCCCTTAATGCTAAAAGGTATAAGCCAACCAATTGATATCAAGCACAAAAGTGTGCAAGGAATTCAGACCCAAAATTAGGTCCAAAAGATGTACAAGAAACTGAAAAAGAGTGTGCATCAAGGCACACACGCATGAAGCAAGAATCACAAGGATCCATTGATGTGATGGAAAATCAAGACAACACACATTTGTGAGAATCACAAGGACCCATTACTATGATGTCAAATCAAGGCTCTACACAACCCCCCATTGCACTTTATAATTTAGTGTAAGTACAAAATTCACTCCCTAAGGAACACACATTTAGTTTTTGTGGCACTTTATATGAGTGCATCTACAACTTATTTGTTGTTTTGAGTTATTACAAGTTTATGTCATGAGTGAAAATATGGAACACTACTCAACCATGAATATATAGGGCTAATGCAAGAAGTTGGGTCCACGAAAAACTCAAAAAGTGGAAGTGTTTTTGTTGTTTTTCATAATTTGTCACTTGGATTGAAAATTTGAGGCACTTACACGATGAATATTAAAAAAAATCATGAATATGAAATTTTGAATTTTGAATCTAGTTTCCAAATATGTAATTTATTCAAATACCCAGATGATAGAAATTAAATTTTGATAGGGATGTATAAAAAACCACTTTTTTTATTAAAAAAAAATTACCATACCATGCACGTGTACGAACACCACTTTTTGACCCAAATAAAATTATTTTGTTAATTCCTTGTGGGGAAAGAGAGCTAACAACATGAAAATTGATGAAGATATTTTTTTTCAATTTGTTTTAAAAAAAAAAATTATTGAATTTTTATTGGCCTTAATTGTTGTTTTTAAAAATCAATGTGTACAGACAACATAATTGAACCTAAACTAAACATGTTTTGAATTTTTTTTTTCATTGTGTAGAGAATTGTCTGAAGATTGATGCCATATATTTCTTTTTACAAGAAACAAGTAACCAAAAAAAAGTTATCAAAAAACAAAAAAGCCTAATATTTCAAGTTTATGGACTAGTTTGCTTAGAAATTAACTAAAAAATAACAAATATAATACAATCTTAATCAAAATTATATATTTGGAAACTAGACATCATGTTCTCTAATGGGTTTTAATTACATAGATTGATTAAGAAAAAAAGTCCATTAGTCATATTGCCAAAGTCTCTTGAATCTGCCTTAGTTTTTAGTTGCAAATAGCTAAGGGTCAGGTTGCCAAGCCTATCCCAAGCCTAAAACTGAGGCTGCATGCAGGTTGGGGATTCAAATTTTTAATAACACATATGCTTTATTTAAATATAACGCATACGCGTTATTTAAATATAATGAGTATGTGTTACATAATGTGTACGTGTTACCTATTTACCCATTGGGTAAAGGTAACGTGTAAATGCATTATATAACACATACGCATTCCTAAAATAAAACACATGTGTTTTATAACGCATACACATTTCTTATTTAACTGTCATTTTTTCCCAATTTGGAAAAAACTAATAGAGCACGTTTTTCTACAACATTCATTTTCTATTGTACAGTCTGAAAACACCATTTTCTACATTTTTTATTGCAATGTTATCTTGTGCAATCTCTTAATAGGGCATATTTTATTCAAATTTTTGGAAGAGACAAGTGTAGGTTGAATTTTATGAAGTGGAATCAAGTACACGAACATTTTACAAGAAGATTTGGAAAAAGAAAACTTTTGGATGTATTCATGATGTTTTTGTACTTCAAAGTTTACAGGAAAAGGATCTTCATACTATATAGTTTTATTTGAATATTTGAAGGAGGTAGCAATTGGAAAATAGGTTAAGAATCATTTGTTTTGTTATCAAAGAGGGTTTGGTAACCATGGGATCAAAGCAAAGGAAAAGAAAAAAATTTAGAAAGTTAATGACACGTGAATAAATTCAAGCAAATTTAGAAATGGAGGCAAAAAGACAAACGGATAGAAGAGAAAGGATTTGTCAAATGAAAAATTTGGAAGCATCTAGTTCCATGAATGTTGAAGAGGAAACCATATGAAGGGTGAGATGAATGTAGATGATGCAAATGTGGAGATGGTAAAATGGAAGAAAATGCAATTATGGAGACAAACCCAACTATGCCTTCAACTTTAACTTTGAAGATATGGAAATAACACCTATGAAAACAACTTCAGGTATGTCTTCAAATCCACCTCCCAATGATATGGAAAATGCACCTATTCAAACAATTTATCTAGGTATGTCTTCAAACCCAAGTCTTGATAATATTGATCTTAGTTATTTAGATGAAGTTGGTTACACCATTGATGGTATCAATAATTCTAGTTTTGAAACAATGCAAAAACAAAATAATGATGAAATATCTTATATGAATGCAAATGAGAATGAAATCCTTCATATTGATGAAAATGAGAATGAAATCCCATTTATGTTTGAAAATGAAAATGGACCTCCTTACATGAATGAAAATGAAACCCCTTGTATGAATGAAAATGAAAATATTTTTTTTAATACAATTGAAAAAGATGTGCTAGATAACCTTCTTGGTAAAGTTTCTTGGAGACAAATGAGAACTTATAGAAATAGAATATATATAATGTTTTTTTATAGAAAGAAATTAGGATTTCAATTTCAACTCATGATGCAATTGATGAGAATGTCAAAAATGAGAAAAGTGATGAAAAAATTAGGCATTTTTGTAAAACCAAAAAAGAAAGACGATTTAGTGGAACAAGTCATATCTAGTGTTGCTAATGCTATTGATTTTATAGGTAAGAAAAGTTGATCTAAAGATAAGAATGCAGCTCATCATGCAATAACAACTGCTCTAGTTAATAAAGCAACTTCAAATAAAAGAATGTTAAGTAAGATTAGTAAATGTATAAAAGTAAATCCCAAAACTTTGATAAGAGTTGCTAAAAGAAGAGAAAGTATTGAAAAAGATCCAATTAATCAATGTTGGAGTTTTAGTGGTAGACTCCCAAGGTCAGACTTGAAATTAACTAATGAAATCAAATCTTTAATCGAAAAATATAATTGGCATGAGAATTGTGTGAGGGGGAAAATGATAGTGTCTAAATGAGGTAAAAGCAATTGAAATAGAGATCTAATCTAAATCAAGAATACTAATTTAGGTCTATTCCTACACTCATGAAATGACTTTCTAAACTATTGAAAACACATAATGAAATCCTATGATTACCAAATTAAATTCAAAAACAAAGAGAGGTTACCATCCCGTGTCGGAGTGTGTTTGCAAGATGTCAAGTTGTTCATATCATTGTGAAGCCTCCATTGTTCCTTTTTCAAGAAAGCTTTGATGTGATGCGAGTGTTGGTTATCAAAGATATGTTGAAGCTCTATCAATGGTGATTAGGAATATTGGTAGTACTTCATTGTCTAAAATGAGTTGATTCTTTGATCCCTTTTTTGTGAGGAAAGAGGTTTGTTATATAGAAAATGTGATTTGAAACGAACAATCAAGATTAAACAATGTTCAATCAAGATCGATGGTTGAGAGATGTTGAGAGGATTTAGACACGAATAATCTATGCAGAATAGATTACACAATTTGTGTGATTGAAGAAATATTGTTGAGCAATTTGTGAGATTGATGAAATAGGTGGAGCAATTCATAAAATTAAAGAAATCAATTTGAGCCTTCAATGGGATTGAGGAAATTATGCAGAGTGATTTGTGAGATTGAAGAAAGTTGGTGAGGAAATCATGTTGAGAGCAATTTTCTCAAAGTTGGTGAAGATAATTCAATTAAATGATTTCATTAATTAATACTTTATGGGAGTTGAACGTGAAAATCAAGTTTGACTTTTGCAAATGAAGTTGCATTAGTTTGATTTGATGTTTGATGATAATTTGAATAGTTTAATCAATTTATTCAAATTTGGAGGGAAAGTGAGTTAATTAAATTATTACGATTTAATAATTCAATCATCTTAGGGGAATAAAGTAATTTAGCAATGTAATTAAATAATTGGTGTTTATTTAATCAATCAAGATGAAATAAAGTGAGATTGGGACTTTATTAAATAAATGAAATTTATTTAATTGGTTGAATTGATAAAACGTGAAGTATATAATTAAAGTATTATTCAATTAATAGTAGAAATAGGGTTTTTAGGACTTTATTAAATAAATGGAATTCATTTAATTGGTCAAAAATGATGAGAAAGTAAATTAATTAAATAATGTCATATTATTCAATTAATAGGGTAAATTAGGGTTTTTGGTGTTTTTGATGTGAAATACAATGATGTTTGATGGTAGTGATGTCGATGATGTCAAAATGTCATTTAAAGTGTGTGATATGTGTTAAGTCAATTTTACATGTCTACATTTTGCCCCTCTTTGATACAAAGTACAAGTTGCTTTGTTTTAAAGATTCGATGTTAAGACCAAGATTTTGAAAAAAAATTATGCCCCATTGTGCCCCAGCGTTCAATGGAATGATGGTAGGACTCTGTGCTGCCCCCTCGAGAGGTTTTTCAAAAAAAATTATTTTTGAGGGTAGGCTCACGACATTGTTCTATTTCAATTCCGATGTGTAGAGAGCAAAAAATTAGGTCTATAGGTCCCTTGTTGCTCATTTAAATGTTCCTGGGAGCTCCTAATTTGAACGTACGAAGGTTCTGTAATTAAAATTTAGGGTTTCCTAAGTAAAAAATAAGGTTTTTGAGGGTTAAAATAGGTAATTAGGGTTCTAATTACCTAATTTGCATTTTGAGCCTATAGTGAATTCTTGTATCTGGATTTCTCATTTTTCAGTTGTTGAGGAGCAATGCCTAGGATTCAAGGAGCCTTGCATTGTTCAAACTTGGTTTGAAAGTTTGGATGGCCCATAGGCGTTAATGGCCCGGTATGTACCCTCTTGCTTATCATTTTTGTTTGCTCATGTTCTTGTAATTCATGTACAAAGTTCCTCATGTCAAAATTGTAGTTTCTAGTTTTTCAGCGCACTTACATCGGTTTCAGCACACTTGACTTTTTGAAAAGCTCGCTTTCGCTCTATTTTGGTGCACTTGACTTGAACCTTCACTTTTGACTTAAGTTTTCACCTTTTAAATGTACTTTTTCTATAGAATTTTTCTTTTGATTGCTCTATTTCATTTTGGTCACTCTTGATACAAATTTTTGCCTTTGAGTAAGACTTTTTCTTTTGATTTAGGCACTTTTGCTATATTTGCTCACTTTTGAAAAAATTTCCTTACACTTGCCTTTTATCTTCACTTTTGTTAGTAAATTCGTCGTTTTGCTAAATTTTGCTCGCTTTTGCCTGCTTGGAACCCTAAGTCTCATTTTTCATCTTTTTTTGTTTTGTTTTGTGCATTCAGAGCAAAACCCTAACATCGTGGGTTAAAATTATTGTAGGTGGTCCTTAAACCAATACAGCCGAGGGAGAGACAACCTCGGGATCTATTTGATCTGATTGCCCACTTTGATGTTTTGGAGCAATATTTCTTAGATGCAGTCAAGCTTCGTCATATTTGTTACATGCCTCTCATCTGATCTCATACAACGATAATGACCATGCTCATGGAGCAGTGGCATTCAAAGACTTCTTTGTTCCATTTACCTGTAGGAGAGGTCACCATTACAGTCAAGGATGTGTGGAGGATTCTTCGCATTCCTATCCATGGTGAGCTCATGACATACCATGTTTGATGGGGTACCCATGACATACCATGTTCAACAGGGTACCCATGCCATGCAGTGTGTGTTGGGTGTTAGATAATTGGAGGTTTGACATTCCAAGATTGATTTGTTTGAGTTTGTTGGTAGTGCATATCCTTTTTCCCTTCTTCTGTGCAGTTTGATTTTGGGGCTAGTTGTTCCCAATAAGAGAGGTCATCAGTTCCCTATTGGATGGGGTATTTGTATTGAGGGTATGTTTGAGCATAGGACTAGATATGCATGGGGTCCATGTATTCTCACCCACATCTACAAATATATGCATGAGGTTGTATATTGAGGTGGGAAATCTATTTTTGCAAGTGTCTCTCTTTTGCACATATGGACCTGGGAGCACATTGCAGTTGCTTGGCCTGATGGTATACAGGATCATACTACTGGGGATCCATACTCGTATTGTTATGGAGATTTCTTACATTACACCTTTCCTAGGGATCTTTCATATTGGCACCGTGTGTTTGATGACATGCCAGGATTTGTTTGCAAACCCTATATGGATTGTGAGGAATGGTTGGAGGATCTTAAACAACTAGTGTACTGTCAACAGACCAAATGGTTGATTGGTCACTCTCACTCTCTTTTAGAGTGATACCTACTTGAGAGGTCCGAGTACGGGGTCATTTGGAAAACAAAGATGCTACGATTGTTGCATTTAGAGCTCTTTCCCCAGTAGGATGGGGTTGGCTAGTGGGTCCAGCAGATTTGGGTACCACTCCTGATTTTGATCAGTGGTGGGCATGATGTGTGCCTTCAATATTTACAGATCCTAGTGGTGATCTCGCATTAGGAAAAGTAGGCATTATAGGTCAGCGCGAGGAGTGGCAGTGTATTGAGGTTCTTGCAGAGCAACTAGGTAGGGCTCGACAGGATGGAGCTCAAGGTGATGAGGTGTAGGGTGATCAGATTCCTCAGGTGCATGGACAGGTTCTAGGTCACCCTCCACCACCTAGGAATAGAGGTATACAGTTGGTTTAGATGATTGTTGCTAGAGACAGAGATATTTTTGTGACAGGCCGCTGAGGCATAGATTGTCACAGTTACCACAGAGCGAGAGAGATTTAGATAAGAGAGAGACATAGAAATTGTTCGTCATCTTGTTGTTGAGACATAGTTAGAAAGTGTTACTACTAAGAGGGAAAGTCTAAGGGAAGAGCGTGATAGTTTACGAGTTGAGTGAGATTGATTGTTATAGATGTCAACATACTATCAGACCTTATATGATGCCACTATTCCTAGGGTTGTGCAGCACCTACAGTTTGGAGAGCCTAGTGCTATAGGAGGTGAAGGTGGCATCGAGTTAGGCAAGCATTCTATCAAACAACTAGATCTAGATGGTGGTTCGTAAGGCTTGGTCTATAGAGTTCTTCCTTTTCTACTGGGCAATGTTATATATGTACTTGATCTTTATGATGTTTATTGCTCAGAGACATATTGCAAACATGATTTTTTGTATATATATTCATCGTCCCAGTCAAAGCCTTGTATATATGTATTATTTTGTATTATCCTATCACACTTGTTTCCACATATGATGGTGTACTATGACATTCTCCCTTTTTTGATGATGATATATATATAATATACCTTCTTCGATTCAACTCATTTATATGTGTTATGTGATGATCATGGATGACTATGCATGATGATGTATGTTTATATATGGGTAAGTGCACCAATCTGTGACACAATTTACGTGTCAAATTGTAAAAATTCACAAAAAAAGGCCGAAATTGGCCATTTGGCATGTGCCAAATTTGGTGCTCGCTAGATGAAAAAGGTAAATAAAAGAAAAAAATGCACTTTGAAACCTCATTTCACTTCAACCTGTAGCTTGGCTTGGAGAATTTGAGGTCTGCAACTCGCGCTCGCCAAATATCATCCATTATTGGCATCCTTAGCTTGCTATTTTTCATGAGGATGTCGCCAACACATCAAAGACGTCAAATATTGTGAAGAGGTATGTATTTTTATTCTATTTATTTCAAATTTGATTTAGAATGTAGATTGAAATAGGTTTTTATAATAAAATTTTGTTCTAATTATCAGGGAATGAAACTCCACCTCCAAACATTGAGAATTCACAGTCACCCCCTCAGGAAGAGCTTCCTATTCAAGAACAACCTAAAACCCCTCCATCAATTCATAGGCATCCTCAAGGAACACAAGAAAATATTCTAAATCAAATTGAAAACAATAAAAGATCTATTGAACAATTAATTGGAAGATTAACCGAGCATGTCGAAACCCACCCTTATAGGAGAGGGATTGTTGAACCATTGAAGTCAATTGTATCTCATATAGGAGAAATGAGCGAGAAAATAAATTTTTGGTCAAATAAGAGGCATGAGATGAGAAAATATTATGCTAGAGGTTTGTCATATGCAGATGTTAAAAAACAAAAAATTAGCAAAGCCAACTTTTGTGCCCTATTTATAGACCCGAAAACCAACGCGCCTTTGTCTCATACATGTAGGAGGTTCCCCATCCATTGGTGCCACCATGAGTTAATTAAAAATAAATTTTGGGAGTGGTGGTGGATGGTATTTGACCAACCTCCATGTAATAACCATGAGGTACCACAATACATTTTGAGGAAACTCTATTGTGAGTTTATCCTCAATAAGATGCCAAATTATTTTGACATCTTAGACTTTCAGGGAAGAGGTGGGGGCTCCACACATGATAGACTTGTTGCACGACATAATCCATAGTTGGCACCGAGACCCTTGGCTAGACCCATGGTGGAGCATGTTGTCGTTCGTTCCATTGTTAAGGATAGTGTAGAGGTGGACACGCTAGATTTGATTGGATCAATCACCCAAACCATTTTACAGTGTGTGAGGCCTCTAGTAGATCCTGGTGTGGAGGATACATGTAGGCCCCGAGGTCCACCCCACCATTGTGGCACTTGTGGTGCAGTTTGCACATATGATTATCAGAGTGCTCAGGATGCAGCTACATAGCCTACATCAATTACAGAGGCAATGGATTTCACAAATTATTTGTTGAATGATACATTCGGCATTGACACTCAAGTAAAATTCAACAAGTTCATTTAATGTTGTTTATTAAATTATTTTTTGAAATTTAAGAATAAGTAAATTAGTATCATTTTGATATGATGAAATTTCAAGGTCAGAGTGTTCATGAGATGTGCCCCATTCCTACAGACCCTTATTCGTTCTCAGCGTTGATTCCACAGGTATGCAACTAGTATTAAAGATATTATTGCATTTGAATAGTTGAATGTTATATTTGAATGTTTGTCTCATAACATGCTTTGGATTTCAATTAGTTTCCTGGTGGACCTTTGACCTCCACACCTCATGATTCATTTCCTCAAATAACTTACACTCAGGTAGCCTTTATTCAATAATGGTGTTGTAAAACAATGTTAGCTAGTTTTCATAATTTTGCATATACAAATCTAAAAAATTGATGAGAAACACAAACATTGCATTTGTATTCCTTGATCATGTCACATTATCTTCTCCTAATTCACTTTTTGTTCCTTTATTCCTTCCTAATCCCATCCCATTAACATTTAATAGTTCACCCTACCATTTACTCTTTCATTTACCATTTGAAGATGTTGACATCAGAGAGCCTTGGTGATGTTGGTGGCGTGATGGAGCACGGAGTTGTTGCAGCAATAACCAGTTCTGATCCATTGAGAGAGGTATGCAACAGATTAGTCAGTTTGACATTATATTTTCTCTTTTATGGTCTATTATAGAAAATTTCCATGATACTTTTTTGTAGCTTAATTTCTATCTTGATGGTTGCTACAGGTTGTTGTCACTCCATATCATGGACGTGGTAATGATGTAAATGTGAATGATGACTATTTGTATTTGGTAAGTGATTATATTTTGTTATATGTCATTCCATAATTCAATTTTTGTGTATTAACATCTTTACATTTTATTGTATTAGTTGAAGGTCCAGAGTAAAGAGAGAAGGACTAGCGAGCATGTTCGAAAGACCAAAGAACCAACAGTCACTCCATCCAGCTGAATTTCGAAGGCAACACAGGATCTATTTCCTTCCCCTAGAGGGAAATGATTGTATTAGGGTCATTTTTTGTAAGCCTATGTGGTATTTTGGAAAATATGTTTTGTACTATCAATATATACGTGACATTTTATGTCCATAATATGGCTCCTTTGTACTAAGCCTGTATGGATTTTTTGGATATATTGTATATACTTTTATCAATATATATCATTGTATACCTTACGACTTTTTGATTAAAAAAATCTTATTTTGCTACTACCATTCTTGAATGAAGTTATCATGTGTATTGTGTAAATCGTATGCTTGAATGTTGTAGGCATGGATTTTGTTTACATCGAATGCTTAATTAATTACTATCGATGGCTCAATAAGCTCCATCTAAAGTGTATTGTGTAAATAAGCTCCATTCCTAGTGTTTTGTATCCTTTGGAATGCTTCAATTACTTGTGCCTCACTTATTCGCATGTATGCTTCACTTATTCACATGTATACTTCATGTATAGTGCGTATATTCACGTGTATGCTTCATGCTTCCAATGCATAGCAAAAAAAATCTTTTGGGGAAAATTTTGACAAACCAAAAGTATAAAAGTTTTTTAAAAAGTCAGGAAAAAATCATATTTAAAAAAAACGTAAAAAATTGTAGAACAAGAAATAAAATCTATTTATTTTGAAATTGAAAGGTATTTCCATAGCATATAGAGATATAGAGAGCAAATAAAATAAATATTTTAACTAATGAATTGTAAAAAATAATTTTTTGTAGTTTATATTCATATCGTTGATTACATTTTATTGCACATCTTTTAAAGTCAAAGCATTACTTCACACTGCATAACTAATAACTAGATGCTGATAGATGACAAAATTTCAATTACAATATAGTTTTTACAAAGTCAACCTAAGCAGTTATGCAATTACTTCACATTGCATAACTAATAAGTAGGAGCAACTGCCAATTGCATTTTCTTATCATGGCATTCTATGAGGCCATATTTCTTTGGCGTATTTTATCAAATAGTTCATTGCCTTGTCTATGTTACCACATTTTTCATACATGTATACCAAAGTATTTTTTCAAACAGTTCATTGCCTTGTTGCTATGGCTAAAAGCATAAAAGAAGTGCTTTCAAACAAGCTATGGATGCTTGGAAAAAATCTATCAAAAGCATAATAGCAAGCAATACTATAGACAAGGCAATGAACTACTTGAAAAAAATGCTTGAAATAAATGTGGTCTCATGGTGATGGAATTCCATGACATGCAAATTTCTATGGATTTTCATGCCATTCCATCACCATTAGACAACGTTTCTTTGAGGCATTTTTTCAAAAAATTCATTGCCTTGTCTATGCTACCACATTTTTTGTACATGTTTACCAAAGCATTTTATCAAACAATTCACTGCCTTGCTGCTATGGTTAAAATCCTAAAATAGGTGCTTGCAAACAAGCTATGGATGCTTGGAAAAAATCTATCAAAGCATAATAAGAAGCAATAATATAGACAAGTGATGCAGAGACAGGAGACCCAAGCCCACTCAAAGTGTCAACTTACCTTCAAGATGAATCTAACAAGATTAAAAGGATCTATTGGAACAATCCAAACAACTCCCAAAGTTTAAAATCAATCAGAGGTAGGATTTCTCACTTTCACCCTTGCAAACCTAGTAGCAGTGCAAACCCGTTTTTAGGCACCTAACTCCACAACTTCCCAAAACACTTAACAAACAAAAGGATGATTCAGACACCCATTATAGAGTTAAAAAACATATCTTAGCCCCCCATATGACTCCTTTGGAACAAATTTGAGAAAACTGACTTTCTCACCATTTTAGGCCTCCAAATAGGTCAATTTTACAAATGACCCCCCTCTTAAACTTGTGCAAACACTCTGATACTTTAGGGAAGAAATTGGCAGGTTATCAAACCCAAAATTCCCCATTATATTTCATTTGTATGGCCACCTCCACACCAAACCCCAAAACCCTTGTTTTGTGCACTTTTGATGAGGGTTTATTGAAAAAGACACTTCCAAGCCCTTCCCAAACTTTCCACCTAGTCAAAAACCCTTGAATTCACCCCCACAAGCTTAAAAGTTTATAAGATAACTTTTCCTAACACCCCATCATCAGATTCAGGTCTGTACCAATTAAATTCATGCATTTTCCAGTGGAAACAACCCTAGGGACTCACCCAAATCAAGAAATACACCTTCCCTGCACAAAAAAAGATGCATACATGTTTATTTCACCTATCTAACCCTATCCACCAAGTTATAGGACTATACAGTGGGTGGAAGGCTTAGAAACCCATTTTGTTCCCTTTCAAAACCCCTAAAACAAGGTAAATGAGTAGTCCCAGAAAAATAAAGATTTCTCCCTCAATTTGCATGATTAAGACCTCAAATTTGAAGCATTAGAGAGCCAACACACGTACCTACAACATATAAGAATTTTTAGAGCAAAGGCAAGTTGTACAGATCTATACCAAGCCTTCAAAGTTCATAAGAACAGGAAAAAAGTTGTTGAGAACACTATATTTCATGAAAACAAAATGTGTACAATCTTCCAACTGCCTTCAACAACCCTACACGAGCCATTTTTGAGGCTTTTATAATGATTACATTCAAATACAACTTCTCCCAACGTCTATGACTACCAAGTAACAACTTTTCAGAGGAGGTGGCCATTGGTTTTCAAATTTGTTGCATTTATGCAACTTACAAATTTGACATTTTCCTTCTTCTGACTCTTTATTATTTCCTAATCCCCTAGACCCTCTTAAATGACTTCCTATTCTACTTACCTTGACAACATTTGACCATCTTGACAACTTTTAATATGATTACAAGTTATGGTCAAATTATCAAATGAAAACTCTAAATCATTTTGGAAACATGAGAATGGTCTAAGTAGACCTTATTGAAAAAAAAAACTCAAACTCTCCTATCTTAACCACAATTCCATCCATGATAATTTTGTACCATATCAGGAGGCTTGGTGCTCCTACACCAACAAGGCAATGAACTGTTCAAAAAAATGCCTCAAAGATATGTGGTCTCAATGTGCTTGTCATGGCATTCCATCACCAAGAGAACACATTTCTTTGAAGATTTTTTTTCAAACAATTCACTGCCTTGTCTATGCTACCACATTTTTCATGCATGTCTATCAAATCATTTTATCAATCAATTCGCTGCCTTGCTTCTATGGCTAAAATTCTAAAATAGGTGCTTTCGAACAAGCTATATGGATGCTTGGAAAAAATCCATCAAAGCGTAATAGTAAGCGATAGCATAGACAAGGTAGTGAACTATTTGAAAAAATGTCTCAAAGAAATGTGGTCTCATGGTGATGGAATGCCATGAGAAGAAAATTCCCTGGATTGTCATAGCATTCCATCACCATGAGACCACATTTCTTTGAGGCAATTTTTCAAATAGTTTACTACCTTGTCTATGCTACCACATTTTTCATACATGTCTACCAAAGTATTTTATCAAACAATTCACTGTCTTGCTACTATGGCTAAGAGCCTACAACAAGTGCTTTTGGACAAGTGATGGATGCTTGGAAAAAATCTATCAAAGCATAATAGTAAGTGAAAGCATAGATAAGGTAGTGAACTGGTAGTATGCAATGGATGCTCCCATGTTTTACAAATGAGTGGTGAGCTCAATTTATAGGCTCCTCGAATACAATTCAATGGCCAAGATTGATTTTGAATCAACGACCGAGATTAAAAAATAAAACCCTAATTAGGGTTTGTCACAACTAACTACCTCTCAACCAATGAGAAAATTACATTTGGGGACACTTGTCCTTCTGCTAAATATAAACCAACAATAAAAAGTTGTTGCATTATGAAGTGTCAAGTTCATTGAACCTAAACATGCTAGATTGGAACAATTTGATTGGTTGGAAGATGATGAGGCACCATCTCAGCGTGTTGGATGTCCCCTTTGATCTTGGCCTAAGGCAGACTTCAAGATATGTTTTCCATCTCCTATTTTCAGCTTGGGGTAGAATTTAAGTTGTCTTTGCCATGTATGCTTTGAGTCGAGCTGACTTTACGTTGTCTTTTCCATGTATTATTTAAGCTGGGCAGACTTTACCTTTGTCTTGGACAAGCATTATTCAAGCCAAGGGAAGACTTGACAGCAGTTTGGACATAGTTTTTCTTTCCCAAGCATACTTTGCATCATCTTGGACATTTTCCTTGACCATGGGCATGGAACCCTTTTCTTGTGCCTTTCCAAGATTGGGAAGACTTGCTCTTGACTTATACATTCTTGTTGTAGAGGGGCACAACATGATCCCATAGGCTTAGATGAGAAGTTTCTAAACATCACGATGTCTAAGTAACGGCATGCTGAAGTTTGCAGTCATTTTACACTTCAAACTTTTAAGGGATTCAACCAGTTGAACATAGCTCAAAGTGATTCAACACATTTGGGTCTGAAAGAGGACCATTCCTAGCATAAATTTACCCACTCAGACATTTTGGAATAGTTATTTTGGTCACACGAGTTGCAAAACAAAAGTTGCACCACTTTGCAACTTCACACTACTTGCATTTGACAACTTTTTCCCCAAGCAAAATCTCATCGCCACAGGAAAACACCTTCGAGATAGAAAAAACTGAGAGAGGTTATTGTAGAGGGGCATAGCACAATCCCATTGGCTTAGATGAGAAGTTTCTAAGTGTCACGGTGCCCGAGTAACGTCATCCTGAAGTTTGCAGCTATTTTACACTTTTGACTCTTAAGGGATTCAGTCGATTGAACATAGCTTAGAGTGATTCAGTGCGTTTGGGTGCTAAATAAGACCATGCCTAGCATAAACGTACCCACTCAGATGTGTTGGAATAGTTATTTTGGTCACACAAGTTGCAGAACAAAAGTTGCACCACTTTGCAACTTTGCACTACTTGCATTTGACAGCTTTTTCCCCAAGTGAAATTTCGCCGCCACAGGAAAATGCCTCTGAGATAGAAAAAATAGAAAGAGGTTATTGTAGAGGGGAAAAAAATTATCACATAGGCTCAAAAAATAATTTTAGAAGTGTCACAGTGTCTGAGTAACGTCATCTTGAAGTTTGTAGCCATTTTCCACTTCAGACTCTTAAGGGATTCAGCCAGTTGAATGTAGCTCGGAGTGATTCGACGTGTTTGGGTGTAAAAGAGGACCATGCATAGTGTAAATTTACCCACTTGAATGTGTTGGAACAATTATTTTGATCACATGAGTTGTAAAACGAAAGTTGTACCACTTTGCAACTTTGCACTACTTGCATTTGAGAACTTTTTCCCCAAGCGAAATCTTGCCGCCACAAGGAAACACCTCTAAAATAGAAAAAACCAAGAGAGGTTATTGTAGAGGGGCACAACATGATCCCATAGGCTTAAATGAGAAGTTTCTAAGCATCACAATGTCTGAGTAATGTCATGTTGAAGTTTGCAGCCATTTTGCACTTCAAACTCATAAGGGATTCAGCCGGTTGAATGTAGCTCGTAGTGATTCGACGCATTTGGGTGTGAAAGAGGAACATTCCTAGCATAAATGTACCTAATTAGATGTGTTGGAATAGTTATTTTGGTCACACAAGTTGTAAAATGAAAGTTGCACCACTTTGCAACTTTGCACTACTTGCATTTGACAATTTTTTCCCCAAGCAAAATCTCGTCGCCATAGGAAAACGCCTCCAAGATAGAAAAAACTAAGAGAGGTTATTGTAGAGGGGAACAACACAATTGCATAGGCTCAGATAAGAACTTTCTAAGTGTGACGGTGTTTTAGTAATATCATGTTGAAGTTTGCAACCATTTTGCACTTGGGACTCTCAAGGGATTCAGTCGGTTAAACGTAGCTCGTAGCGATTCAGTGCATTTAGGTGTGAAAGAGGACCATGCCTAGTGTAAATGTACCCACTCAGATGTTTTGGAACAGTTAGTTTGGTCACACGAATTGCAGAACAAAATTTGCACCACTTTGCAACTTTGCACTACTTGTATTTGACAACTTTTTTCCCAAGCAAAATCTCACCGCCACAGAAAAATGCCTTTGAGATAGAGAAAACCGAGAGGTTATTGTAGAGGGGAACAACACGATCCCATAGGCTTAGATGAGAATTTTCTAAGTGTCATGGTGTCCAAGTAACAGCATGCTGAAGTTTGCAACTATTTTGTACTCACTAACTCATTTGACTACAAAATACAACGAAACTTTTCGACGAAAGATGTATAATTAGATGTATCATCAGGTACCTATGTATTTAATGTGAAATTTTCAAAAAAAAATAAAATGTATGCCCTACGTTCATCGAAATTGTGATGCTTTATGATTTTCTTCACTATTTTGACATACACTTAATGTCAACCATCCCCTTCCATCAATTTGTGGACCGACATATGGTCAGCCTCCTTAATTTGTGGGTCGACGGGTGTATGGTTAGCATTCGTTGGGGTTCCAATGAATGTTTTTTAATAAATAAAAGTGGGTTCAACAATTTATCTATACTTGCGACAGTGTTTTTCTATACTTGCGAATTTTCTATACTTGTGAATTTGCTATACTTGCGAATTTGCTATACTTGTCACAGTTTGTGGAGGTTATAAGCCAAATTTTTTTGGTGCAAAATATCAGAATTATTAAAAAAAATTACTTGTCTATGATTAAAAATTATTGGAGTGTGAGTTTGATATTTTTTGAAGATCTAAATATTCAAGCTTGGTATAGAAAAATCATGTCAGATAATATTAGTGCAAAACAAAATGAAGAGACACTTTCTAGATTGTGGGTTAGATTGAAAAGAAAGGGTGATGGAAAATGTTATTGTCCTTGCAACAATTGCAAGGTCTTAAAGATGAGAAAACTTTTAATCACAACAACTGAGAAACATTGTAGGTAGCATGGTCACGTTAAAGGGGGGTATTCATTATATATCTTTATATTAATTGAATTTGTAAATAAATTATATTTAACATTATATATATATATATATATATATATATATATATATATATATATATATATATATATATATATATATATATATATATATATATATATATATAATCACTTGATCATGATCATGGTTTATTTTGTGTCGACCATTATTATAAAGGTGGGGCGCCCTAGGGCACATGATATGAATTATCATGACCCGAAGAATGTTGTTTTGCAAGTGGACGAACATGGAGCTATGAATATCGAAGATGAAGTTAATGATCCCATGGAAGAAGATGATCATGCACTAGAAAACACGCTTGAAGATGATGGTACAACACATCGATCCATGACACATTTAGGTGGCAATAAACATCATGATGATCAAGATGATTTTAATGATGTTCATGATTTACCTGTACTTGAGAAGGCATATGAGCCCCTTTATGAAGTCTCTGAAATAAATCTTCTCTCTTTTGTATTGTTGCTGGTGAATTTGAAGGTTATGAATGCTTTATCCAACATAGCAATCTCATGGATGTTAAGGTATGTCATATATGTCCTTTTTTTTCATCTATTTTTGTTGTTAGTTCATCACTAGTAAATAAAGAATGAAATATGTACCATTAATATTCTTTATATTAACAAATTATTTCTTTTTTGTAGATTGATAGGTGAAATTTTGTTACCACCATCAAATATTTTACCTTATTCATACTAAGATTTATCTGCCATTATGAAAGATATTGGAATGGAGTATCAAGCAATAGATGCATGTCTTAATTATCATATTATATATCATAAACAACATGAATTTGCAACAAAATACCCAGAATGTCATATCAGTATATATCAAATAGATCAACTAACAAAAAAGGTGTCTCGCAAGGTTCTTCGTTATATTCTCATTATTCCACGTATGCAACAATTATTTAGGTGTGAAAGCTTAGCACAATTTATGGATTACCATGCATGGAATAGAAGTGGAGATGACATTCTTCAAATGTTTGTGGATGGTTCTGCATTTAGGGACATGGAGGAAAAATGGCCACACTTTAAAGAATAATCCTGTAATCTCAGGCTTTCATTGGCAGTGGACAGTATCAATCCATTTGGAGAGCTGAGATCTATTTACTCGGTGTGGCCTATTTTTTGTTATCAACAATAACATTCCTCCATGGATGTCAATAAAGAGGGAGCACACAATGTTGGCAATGATTGTTCCGTGTATTTGTTTTACATCAATTTTCTTTTAATGTAGTAGCATCTCATTTTGGCTATTTGTTGCATAATGACTTATATTTTTTCATTTAATAGTCATACATTAATTTATATCTATTGCAGTAAAATGGTTATAATAATTATGTAACGTTTATGTTCATTCAACTAGGTAAGTACCAAGTTAAAGATATGAATGTATATATCAAGCCTCTTATCGATGAGTTACTAAAGCTATGGAATGGCGTCACTATGTATGGCATATCTAGACCAATAAGACAAAAGATACTTCAATTCCATACAATGCTTGTATGGACAATCTAAGATCTCCCCAAGGCTAAATACATTTTTATGGTATATGTTATGTTCAACTGTGATTTTAACAACATTTACTTTTATGAAGTAGATATCATGCATTTTTTTTTAAATAATTATTCATTATATATAATTATAAAATTGACATATTTAATCCAATCATATATGATCTTGCAGATCTTCAAACAAAGGGAAATTTTGCATGTCCAGTTTGTGGTCCAAAGATGAAATCTCATCATTCAATAAGTTTAGGAAAGCAGGTGTTTGATGAGTATAGACTTGTACTTCCTCCACAAAAATCATAAGTATCGAACTACTGAAAAACATCTTTTCAATGGGAAAGAATAGACTACATCAAAACCACGAAGAATGACACCTCGCTTATGGAAGTTGGAATATAATAGAATTAATCATCAAGGTTATGTACTGGATTCAAATTGTTTTATCTATCATATATGATATGTTTTGGAATTTATATTTTTATATTGTGTTGTGTTTACTCATGCTGTAATTGGCAATGATTGTCGTTAATTTTTTTAACTTATATGCTTCGTGAAGGTTGTCAAGGCATTAATGGCCGACTTCCACAGGGACTGAAAAGTTATCCCAGATAATTTAGTAGGTTTCCTACTATGAGCAGCCTATAAATTGTGCATTTCTTGATACAATGCATATCGAAAGAATATATACCGTAAATGTTATGGAAAATATTGAGGAGGGCATGACAAAAGAAAAAAATTGTCAAAATTTGTAGTGACATTTAAGAAGCCAATCATACAATGAAAAATGGCATTCAATTAAATAGCGATGGAGACCAAATTAATATAAGCACCCTTCCTTGGTTATTAATAGAGCAACAAAGCAATCTATAAAAGAAGTCATACGAAAAATTTGATTTCCCACAGGATTTGTTGCGAACATAAAACAATATTATAAATAAAGAAAGGTGAATTTGGGTTAGGGATGAAAACGCATGATTGGCATACCTTCATTAAGGTAATTATTCTAGTATATTTTATATATATTTGTATACTGCATGTACTTTTCAGTGTATTATGTTTACTAGTTTTGGAAAAATAATGAAAAGATAATTTTATAATTGTTGTAGTATGTTCTACCTCTATCTCTTCCAGACAACTTCGACAACAATGTCAAGCAAGTTATATATGATCTTGGAAAATACATGAGGTAAGTGCAATATTTGTTCAATTGGTTGTATAGATCTTATATTTTCCATTTGTTTTACTTGTTATGTAATATATTGTATGTTTTTGTTAAATCTCGTTAATATATGTGTGCCTTGAATCACTTGTAGATGGTTGTCATCTAAGGAAATCTATAAAGAAGATATAAATTATTGGAGGAGAAAAATTCCTTGTCTAATGTGTGAAATACAAAAGTGTCTACCTTTGACATTTTTCAATGCACAAGAACACTACCTCATACACCAAGTTGAGGAGATTGAATTGTGTGGACCTATACACACAAGGTCAATGTGGATGGTTGAGAGGCACTTAAAATTTTTGAAGGCTTTGGTTAGACAAAGAGCACATCCTGAGGGTTCTATGGTGGAGGGATATATGGTATACCAGACCATGGTGTACATTACTAAATATCTTGCTAAGTTTATAGCAAAGATCCATGTATATCACATTTGGGATCCCAACTCCATTAACAAATTCGAAGGGGAGTACCTGATGGGGAAAGTTAGATTGAGAAAAGTGAGAGGTAATTATAGGATGGTCATGGACATTAATTAGAATACATTTTACATTACCTTCAATTGCTTGAAAAGAAACAACAGAGAACTAGTCCAAATGAAAGAATCTTCCACACACAAATAGAAAAGTATTGGTATTGTATTACTCCAGAAAATAAGTCTTTCACTGCTAAAAAGTATTAAAATATTAAAAAGTGTTGATCAAATATTACAATTCGAATTTCATATATAAGAAGACCCAACAAAGGTGTCTCTTTGGATTGTCTTTTGGTAAATAATTAAACTACCAATCTTAATTAAACTTATAAAACAATTTAATCTTCTCTTAACATTGACTTAGCCACTGAGAGATGTTTTTTATACTCCTCCAAGGTATGGGTATCCACATCATGCACTGCATTTCAGGCTTCATATTTGAGTTTTATCACCAATTTCATATGTTTGCATGCTCCATCCAACATTAGCCCTTTTGATTTGACTGTATCCAATGCTTCTTGAAGTATCCTATTGCATTCATCCATCCTGTTAGCTCTCAAAAACAGAGGTTAAATACCTCAAGAGGTTGCCAAACTCTTAGTACATTTCAGGGTAACATAAAAGGCTGAATGGTTTAGACCTTCTTCTCTTTAGGTGTTGCTAGACCTAGGTGGGTACACCTATATGAATGAAGTAGACTTGATTTGTGTTTATTCCCTAAAACAATTTATCCACAATGGAAAGTGGGAGTGGATAAATGAATTCTTATTTTGGTATAGATTGTATAAGCAATATCAAGGCTAATCTTAATATGTTCAATTAACAGATGTAAAATCTAATATGTTCAGTTAACAAATGTAAAATCTAATATGTTCAGTTAACAGATGTAAAAGATAAAATGAATGAAACTAAAATGATGGAAAGTGAGGGACCAATTCTCTATTGGGTATATGGAGTCAAATAGAAATTAGAGTTAAGTGACTTATAACTGGCAATAATTCTAACTATTTGGCACTTTTATGTTTATAACTTGTATAAACATGCAAGGGTGTAATTATTAGATTCTTCTTTAATAATCCAAAATAATAATTCCAAGTTGCTGTGAATAATCAAGAGGATTTTAATCTTTACTTGAAAGACCCAATTAAATATGCCACACAGATACAACAAATGTGCACTGATAAATTGAAAATATGCTTGATATATCAATTTAAACAATAGAGAAATATCAAATATGGAGACAAACTGATAATATCTTCAATTAACTTAACAAACAATTAATACCAACATAGAACCACTAAATAAGAGATTTTTCATTAACTCCTTCAAAATTTACACGTGCATCTTGGTCTTTTTTGTTGTAAACATTGTATCAATCTCTATTCTCCTACTTCTTCTATCTAGTATCTTCTAATCTAATCCCCTCCTTATGGTCTTGGTCTCTCTTATTTATACGAGAGGAAACAAGCTTCAGACCAAAGGGTGTGTCTTTTGATAACAAAACTTAGCTAAAAAGATAAAATGTATTTAGAGATAACTAACATATGCAAATCTATTAATATTCGAGTAAGAAGCCCATGGTCATCTAAGACCTGTGCAAGGCTCTTACTTTATGATATGATATGTTTTCCTTCTAATGACACCGATCAATCTTCATCCAAGCCCAAATATTTTTCTTGCCATTTGCTTATTGTTAAATCATTCGGCCACTTGAATTCCTGTGCAGTAGTGAAATTTGTAAGGTGAATCTTCCATCTGCTATCAAGCAGGTTTCTGGCATCTACAACAAACTTTGTGTAACCATTATCCAACATTATAATTCCATCAAGCAGAGTGTGAAATTTTTCTAGATTGATATCACCATCACCCTGAATACATGTCAAGTATTGAGGAACCATTTGATCAAACTCATTCTTCCATTCATCCACATCCTTGAATTAGCCATCATCTTTGATGATCAAAGGACTGAAACTATGCTTTATTGAATCAAATGAATTCCTTTTGTTCTCCACCTTCTTCTTCATGTCAATCAAATACTTATGCTCATCAATAACCTCCTTCACCATCTCTTGAGTAGGCTTTAATCTTGGAGGTGCATCAAGATCCCTCCATGTTTCTTTGCATAAAGTGTTTTAAATGTGGTAATTGGGCTGCCAACTTTTATATAATTCCTCTACGATTGGGGAATTAGTATTTATTTGTTCCAGGGATTTCACCAAATGACTAAAACCCTCATGGACTCCACTTATCTTCTCTTTTAAAACTCCAACTTTGTGCTTCAATATTTATTTTAAGGTATCCAAGATGTGCTTCCTAACATCATCCATATTATGTTTCTTCAAATTTTCAATCTCCTCTGTCAACTATTGGATTTGTGGATCTTCAACTAGATCAGGTGGATGATAGACAACCATTTCATCCCCTTTTACATCTATGGCTTGTTGTAATTGTTGCTTTAATCTAACACCTTCAATGAATAACTTATGTATTTCATCATTTGATAACTTGAGTCTCTTTTCATACTATGTTATCTTCTTCTCCATGTTTTCGACTACATCCCTTGTAAACATGGCAGAGTGCATAGTTATGGTTGCTATTTTTTTTGGAGTAGTGTCCTTCATTGTCCTAACCATTGCAGACCCTTTCATTTCTTGTACTACATCCAGAAGCCTTGGCTTCCTTGTGTTCTTCTATTTTTTCCATAGGGCAAGGGTCTGGGTGGTAGGATTGTATTCTATGCCTGAGACTCCTTCTTCTTAATCAAATTCTTCAACCAAGTTTAGATCATCCTAAGCTTTGATTTGATCTAACAAAAATACCTTAGAGAGTTCCATTCCAGGTATGATTAACATCTTACTACTTAGCACCAACTCCCTTGCTTCTTTGGGAGTAATATTGATGTTATCAATATCCAACTCTGCCATTGTTTGGGCCTGCACCTGTGCATGCTTTGAATCATCAATCCCAATGAGGTTAATTTTCAGCCTATCATCAAACTGTCTCATTTTAATTTTATCCAAAAATCTTTGAATTCCCTTGTATGTTTGAAATCATCATCCTCAATGAACCGCAGAGAAGTAATTATTATCTCATCATCTTGTATCTCATCAACAGCTTCCTCTAATATTCTTATTTTTGGGTCATGAGGCTCTAACACTTTTTGTTGCTCTGCTACTTCTTTCATCTCAGTCAGTGTCAGGACTACTTCTTGTTCTTCATCACTCGACCCATAATCAACTAGTGATTTGACTTTTTGTTTCTTAGCAGGTGGCTCACCAATTGGGGATGGAGGAGATGGATGAACTAGTGGAGGAGGTGGTGTATGCAATGTGGAGGCTATGGATGAGGGTGGTTGGGGTGCAGATGGTGGAGCTGAATTCTCTTCTTGAGCCTTTTTATACATCTCATCAAACTTACCTAGAATCAAGTGCATCCTTTTCAACAAATCTGGCTCTTCATCAAAGAACCCCTTGAACTTCTTATCTTTCTTCTTTCTTTTGGTCCTCCCATCTCATCATCATTAACCATTTTTTTCCTTGTTTCAAACACATCTGAAAAGTATACCAGGTTTCTTATCACATCCTCCTCTAGATCAAATAAATGTTTTATCGCCCTCTTTGTAAGCAGGGTCCTTCTGATATTATTGATGTGACCCTCTCGATCACATACTCTCACCTTTCATGATCTGAGAGTAAAATTGGCTCTTATGAATCTCTACACTTCTTCCAACATATCTAACCCAGTTGATAATTCCTCAAACACTGTTAAGTTAGGTAGGAAATTCCCCTTTCTCAAATTCTTCATAAGACTACGCTCCATCCAGAGCATTTTCCAAATAAACTCTAAAAAAAATACTCTACTAGGCACAAATTTTGGTAAAACTTGTGGGGCCTGATCACAACCATACACCCTAATGATGGTATATTGTGGCATTAAAAACTAGCTAGCATAGTTGTGTATGAAACCTTGGCCTGTTTTGTATTGCAAAGGTCTCATAACTTCCATTAAAGATTGTGGTAACCTCAATGTAGGAAAACCAAGGGCATCAATTAGTCTGAGGGAAAAGTCATCTCTAAACACAATAAAGTCACCTTCAGGGCACTTACTATCCCAAACATAGCACCAATTTTTCACTAGAAGCATAACTCCATTTTCATCCGTGCTCAACTTCATCCTTTTAGTCCACTTTGTTTCATTTTGAAATAGAATTAGATGACACGGTAGAGAATAATTTTTGAAAGTGATAGGGGCCTTAGCTTCCCTAACCTGTAATAGACCTTTGTGAATTTGTTCCTCAATGATAGAAGAAAAATCAAACTCCACATTGGACTCAGATTGTTGGATATTCATTGCCATCCTCATCAATCCAACTGACATGTTGTCTTCAACATCAAATCCAAGAATTTGGCATAATGCATAATAGGTGTTTTTGAAATAAGTGTGAAAATCAAACACTAGAAAGGGTTCAACTTTTGAAGACGGAATAGGAAGGACTCTATTCTTGTCACCCCTTTTCATGTGCAGGGGAAGTTCATCAAT
>VDFB02252384.1:0-12980 GCA_007258455.2 Sequoia sempervirens
ATGTATCCTATCGGCTATTTATAAGAGTCATCTATTTTGAGCGCCTCTCTTGGTAACATTACGATTTCACTTGAGGCCGACATTCTTTATGATTTGTAATTAATATTGTATTTTGGCCGACATTCTTTATGATTTGTAATTAATACTTATTCTAGCCGACCTTATTATTTGAAGGGGTGCGACTCTAATTTGTATATATACAAGGTTCATCCTTCCTTTGTAAAATCATCAAGAAAGTGTGAATTACCATCTAGTGCGAATTTCTTATTAGAGATATCGAATATTATCAAGAGCAAATTCTACAAAGTCCAGAACTTGTTGAAAGTCGATTTCAGTCAGTCTGAACAGGTGAGGCAATTCAGTCAAGTCGCAGAACTGTGAAGAGCAATATCAGTCCAAGTCGCGATCTATTGATAAATTCCGTCCAAAGAGCTTCAGAAGTTCAGATTGCAGATTGTTCCAATTCATGTGCAAATTGTTCAAGAGCAGACTGTGATTTCATCTAAGGCCGAATTTGAATCTGAATGAGAGTCAGTTTGTATTTCTGTTCTTGCATCTTGCACAGGTGCTGAATATTGGCTTTGTGTTAGGCCTCATTGTAAAGAGAATTGTTGCCACCATTTATATATATAAGAGAGATCTTTGTTGCTGGGTTTTTCTCCCTCAAGAGGAGGGTTTTCCCAGGGTATCTGCTGTGTTATTGTTTCTGATTTTGAATTATTTTTCTGTGCATTTAGAATCTGATCTTAAATTTAACACAATCAACCACACATTTCTAGCTTTAATCCCCAAGAGGAAGGATCCACAGACCATGGGTGATTTCAAACCAATTGCCCTCTACAACACAGTCTACAAGATAGTAACAAAAATCATTGCTAACAAGTTCAAGGAGGTGTTAAAAACAGTCATATCAGAAGAGCAGAGTGAATTTGCCCCCAGGTGCTCGATAGTGGAAGGCATCATCATTTCACATGAAACTTTACACTCTGCAAGGAAGTCAAGAGAAGCATGCATGGTCCTTAAGCTCGACATACTTAAAGCCTATGACCTGGTGGATAGGCAGTTCTTGTCGGAGGTGTTAAAGAAATTTGGTTTCAATGAAGATTGGATTAGTTGGATAATGAACTGCATCTCAACTGCTAAATTCTCAATGCTAGTAAACGCCTCTGCTCATGACTTCTTCGCTTCCACTACGGGATTAAGACAAGGGGACCCAATCTCGCCATTTCTTTTCATCATCATGGCTGAGGCCTTGGGGAGAGGTATCAATGCTCTGAAAAGTGAAGGCAAGTGGCAGGGGGTATCGGTGGCAAATGATTTGGACACGGCAACACACTTACAATTTGTTGATGATACAATTTTGTTTGGTGTTGCAAGCAGAAAGGAGGCAAGAAAAATCAGAAATTTTCTGGATGAATACAGTCGGGCAACAAGGCAAAAGTATAAACTGGAGGAAATCGGAGGTATTTTTCCTCAACACCCAACCAAGCCTCCAACATGACCTGGCTAGGATTTTGGCATTGAAGTTGGCAAATTTCCCTGGACGCTTCTTGGGGATGCCACTCTTTGTCGGTCCCAACAAAAGGAACTACTAGGAAAGTTTGGTCAACAGCTACAAGAATAGATTGGAATCGTGGAAGGGGAAATGCCTCTCCTCAGCTGGAAGACTCCAGTTGGTCAAAGCGGTCCTCTTAGCCATCCCGATCTATTCTAGGGCCTACCTCAAAGTCCCAAAGGCAATCGCAGAAAGCCTCAACCAGATATTTAGGAAGTTTTTTTTGGAGTAGAACTAGAGAGCAACAAAAATTCCCCTTAGGAGCATGGGAAAAAGTGTGCACCCCTAAGTTAGCTTGGGGGGTAGGACTGAAGCAAATCACACTAATGAACTTTGCCATGGGGGCAAAGCTAGTTTGGGGCATGTATGCAAAAGGAAATCAAAGATGGGTTAGAGTGCTCAAGAGGAAATACTTGGACTCTGATTGCCCAACTCGCATATTAACAACCGCAAACCCCCTGAAGGGTTCGGTAATCTGGAACTACATACTGGAATGTAGAGACATCATCACCAAACATGTCACTTGGGAAGTAAGAAATGGGCAAAGTGCAGCTTTCTAGGGAGACTCCTGGAGTGGGCAGAAGTCAATTGCTAAGTATCCCAATTTGGAAGACATCAGAGCCGAGACATTCAGAGTTTGGGGCACAAAGGTGTACAATTATGGGAGGACAATATGAAGAAATGGGATTCGACAATGGGAATGGCACCCCTTGCATGACATTGCTACCCCCCATGACCAAAAAATGGCGCTAGCTGAGATCTTAAAAAATAGGACTTTATCCCCCTCTAAACAAGAGGATGAAATCAGATGGTGTGGCTCTAGGAACGGGGAATACAGGTTAATCTGGGCTACAAGATCAAAGAATTGGCGATTGCAAGACAAATTGGCCCTGCAAGCTCATTTGGGGCAACAATTGCCTCCCAAAAGCTGGGGTATTTTCCTCGTTGGCCATGCAAAAAAGGATCCTGACTGAAGACAAGCTTGCCACCTTCGGGATTCAGGGCCCAAGAAGGTGTGTTCTTTGCAAAAATGACGAGTCTGTAGACCACATCTTACTGACTTGCCCATACGTGGACAACTATTCAAAGTTCTTCATGGCCAAACTAAATTACCAAAGCCTTGCATCGAATGACATTGTGGGGTGGTTCAATATGTGGCCTCTTCCAAACAAGAAGTCTGTGTTTGGAAGCATATGAGAAATCATGCTTTCAGCCATTATATGGGAGATTTGGAAAGAGCGCAATCAGAGGATTTTCCAAGGGAAAGAAATGGAGCACGAGAGGCTATGTGCAAAAATCGAAGGGGCAGTCACAAAATTGGTTAATGAAGCAGCACGGGGCAAATCACTCAATAAAGCAATATTCTCAAGTTGGGATGGCAAAATCTCAAAATCCTTCAATGGGTTAAAAATCCCAAAAGTAGGTGGGAATGCGAGCTCCGGCCAGAACTCAAGCAAGCGTTCGGATGTCAAATGGCTGCCCCCAAAGGAGGGATGGATCAAGGTGAACTTCGATGGCGCTTCTATGGGCAACCCAGGGCCATGCGGAGCTGGATGTGTAGCACGGGACCGCCAAGGTAATGTGCTAGCTGACAAATCAATCGCCTTAGGAATACGCACAAACAATGAAGCAGAGATCAGGGTGGCATTGCTCGGTTTGCAATTGGGGCTAGAAATTGGTGTAAAACGGCTACATTTGGAGGGAGATTCGCTCAACACAATAAATGCAATCCGACTCAGCTCAACGCCATGTTGGAAGCTCAATCATTGGCTCCAACCCATTAGCGACATGATGACTAGATTCGAAGCATACTGTGTGAGCCACGTATACAGAGAAGGGAATGGGGTGGCTAACAGGTTGGAAAAAGCAATGACAGAAAGTACTCAGGGCCTTGCTGACGCACAGGCTAACGCCATACACAGCTAAGGAGTTGTGCATCGACCTTGAGGATGCATTAAAGTGTGTGACAGGGGAAATGATGGCTGCAGTACTTATCATTTATACTTTTGGCTCGTTCGTGTGGGGGAGTTTGAGATAGGATCACAAAAAGATTTGTGCTTTGCGATTGCCAGGACAAGATGGCTATGCAACATGGTACGGTCTCCATATGGCTACGTGGGGATTTACTTAAAATAGGGGTTGTTGCTTTCATTTTTCCCAATTTGGCTATGTGCTCACGTCGCTTTCTAACAGGCGATGGAGACACTACTATTCTTGAATTCCACGAAGCTACAGAATGCATTTCTGTGAATAAAGAAAGCAGGTTAAGAGGAATAATGGTGTCCACTTTCCTTTGGTACTTAGGAGGGTCTGGGGGATCTTGAATTTAATTTTTTGAAAGAGCAACCCACAAAAGCTCGGAAGTCCGGGAATCGGCATCATGTTCTGGCACTGGTATATATGGGGGGTGTGAAAGCTGGGGGCGAAGATTGCAGGATGATTTTCCGGCCTCAGCATTTGGAGGTATTGGCCGAGAGCAGCAGGCAGCTTATCGGCCTTAACCCTCACCATTGAGCCTACTGCGGAGTTCGGGGGACTAAATTGTGAGTTCAAAGACCCTATGGTTCGCTCAACTGGACCACCTGACACTCAAAAATTGCTAGAGGGGTGAGATTGGCAAGTGTATTGACTTCCCTTCTACATGCGGTGGACATTCACCAAGAACCTTGAAGGAGGGTTGGGTGAGAAACTTTTGCGGTGGCCAGAAGGGCACCGACAAGGAAGGTAGCCATCGGATGAGGAGGGACAGCGGGAGGATTAGATGCAATTGAAGAATAGATAGAGAATGATACCAAGAGCTTGGTGGAGCCGAACAAATCAAACCGCTCACTTGAATTACTCTCGGAGGTCAATGTCTTGGCGGCCAGCGTGACAATGCATAAATCTTGGCAATGGGGTGGTTCTTTTATTGTGCTTGATGTTTCCAAGGTTTTGTAGAGGTACGCTGGTAGATTAGCATGGGTGTCAGAGAGCACAAGGGTATAGAGGGTGAATGATTATATCAACTAACTTTTTCCCTCTTAACTCTTATTAACTTCAAACTCTAATATAAATCAACTATGCAAGAATATCTCAATATGAACAAGTTGACACCAAGATTTTACGTGGAAACCCTTACGGGAGAAAACCACGGTACAAACAATGTAGTTTATGAATTATATAAACTTTTACAATGAATGTAGGCACCAACCTACTTGAATCACCAAATAAGTAGTTTAGTAGGCACCAACCTACAAAGAGCACCAACCCTTAATCCTGATTTAGTAGGCACCAACCTACAAGGAGCATAAACCCCTAGTGTTCGTAGGCACCAACCTACCGGAAGCTCCAACTCCCACTTGCCAAGCACCAACTTAGCAAAAATAATAACTTGAATGAATTGTGTTCCAATGTTGCTTCTTCAACAGATGATGGACTTTACAATCTTCTTGAAATTATCCTCCTTGAATGATATCAAAATATATCTTGTTCACAACTTTCCTTTTCACATAAAAATTTACTTCATGATGATGCTAGCTACTTCACCAGATCTGCATTGTTTTCACTTCAATCTCCTTCATAAAATCTGCATAAACTCCTCTTGTACTGTCTTCGAATTGTCTTCACAACTTTCTTCTCAATCTGCAATGAGCTCTTCATAGATCTGCTCAAACACCCTTTACAATCCCTTCACAAATCTGCAATATGTATTATTCATGAATCTGCTGTCATGTGAAAGGTCTGCTCTCAAATGGACTGCATTTACTTATATGTGTTTTGATTCATGATCTTCCTTTTATTTCACACACCAAGTCTACTCCAAGTCTGCTGTACATCTTCTCTAAATTCTCATCTGCAGATCTTATATTCTTTGATTTTTTTTACACTCACTGGTGTTTGTACATTTCACCACTTTATTGATTTATCTTTTATTCTCACACCACACTTACTGTATTTTGATTTTACTCTTCCATCCACACAAGGATCTTCTTTAACTTCAACGTCTACTGATCAAAACTCTTCACTCAGAAAAATATTCAATCGATGCTTCTTAATCTGCTCAATTCCCTCCATTAACCTGGATCATATTCAATAAATTCCACACCTCAAATCTTCAGATTATATTCATTTCACTCAACTCAGAAAATCTTTATTCAATCACCTTCTCTGCATTCTTCAGATGATATACGTTTTTCTACACACAGCACTTGTGCTTTAAGATATTGCAATTATAGACACACAACTACACTTATCACAATCTGATCATATATATGTTCTTGGTAGAATGAATAGCCACATTCAATAGAGCTGTCCCTAAAAACAAACCGCTTGTCCAAAGATCGCAACTCTTAGTTAATTCTTCACACTATCTTTAACTTTAATCGCTGCCTTTATAACTTCTTATCTGGGCACCTTTTTGTCTTTTCTTGTTTTTGTCTTATGTGTGCTTTTTAATTTTGTCTTATTCACCTTTTGTCCTATTAAAGAAAATCGTATCTTTTTGTCTATAATTCTGAATGGAGTCGCACCATTTCACTTGACCTTTTTTTGTTGTTTATTAGTGAATCTTGAAGTTTAATTAGATAATGTATTACTTCAGATTTTGAATCATTTCTTTTTAGGAAATTGTGGGACTTGTTTTAAGCATCCTCTGTTTTTTATTAATAAATCTGAAGCATTCTTAATTCTGGAAATCTGAAGCACATTCCTAATAAATCGCGGCACTCCTGAATTTGTCTTTATTCAGAATTATAAAGTGCTCCTATCAATTTTGTTTTGTGTGCCACATCACTCAGTTTGTCTTTAATGACTTTGTCTATATCTCCATTACAGCAAACTTTCCCAGCAATAAGTTGTCTCTATCATATGAATTCGAATTGCCCAGAATTCTGAAAATGCTCTACCAAAGCCTTTCTAAAATCGATCTCTTCAAATCTATAAATGACTAAGTTTCTCTAAATATGTCATGACTCAGATTCCTTTGCTCTTGTATATAGATTTCATACACAGCATAGTTTCAAATAAAACTAGATGTACATCACGCTCCTTATTACTCTTTGCAATGTTCACACAGGCACTGCTTCCTCTTGACCAATTTTGATCATGATTGAGTCTTTATCATACATATGGAGGTTGGTCATCAATCCAATGAGGCATGTTCTTCATAAAAATGCTGTCATAGATTTGCCTCAGTCATTTTGACATCAATGCAATGAAATGTGTTCAAGGTGTTCACATCCATCTCTTCCGTGTTGGCACGATCTGTGTAGTTTCACATTCTTCTCTTCTCTTTGTTGTTGCACGTTTTTCAATGAGTTTGCTACAATTGATAATAGTGCTTTCTGTTCTGTTTACTACTTTGCTTTATATCTGATCTCATACTTAAATCTGGGCGCTATCATTTAATTCATGTCTTCACCTGTAAGTAGTCTTTTTGAATCATTCTTACTTCTTGATTTGCCTAACAAGGTATTGTAAGAGTTCTCATTTTTCTTCATGTCATTGTCACACTCAAATTGATCTTTTATGACAACAACAATCTCATACCTTTGACATCACCTTTGACATCAATGACAATAATTCCAACATGTCTATGGTCAGTCCGTTTCAAGTCTGGGTCTGAAATTTTTTGTAAATGTGGGCTCCATAGTGAATATTGTCGAGATATGCTTCTGGTGTCTGGTCCAAGGGTCTGATCTTCTCCAAAAGATGTAAAAACTTTTTTGATTAATAAAGGGTGCTGCCCCATATAGTAGCTATTAAACTAGCTATTAAATTATCAAAATATATATATATATATATTAAATTATAAATATTAAAATTAAAATTACTAAAATTATAATAATAGTGTAGACAAACACTTAAAAAGATATAGCAGTTCTAAGAAAAAACAAAAACACCACTGTAGAATGCTGTAGTTTTGATTAATAGTTCACTGCCCTGAATATATGGCTTTGAAATTTCATGTTAGGAGGTGCTATTTATTTCTCATAATATAGAAATATCTGTGGCAAGGCTCTGCCTATCGAGTCACTGCCTGTCGAGCCAAAAAACATAACCAAAGCAGCGGGCTGCCTGTCAAGCAATTGCAGGAAAAATATCTGTGGCAAGGCATGGTTCAGACAGCAGAAAAGAGTTTTAAGAAGCAGAAAAAATATTTAAAATCCATTGGATTTGTCACAGCAGTAGGATATCCTGTCAAAATCCATCACAGGCTCACCTGGGTTCACCATGACAAACCCACAGCAGCATTATCATACCCTACCCAGATCAGAAGCTGTGCCAAATCAGAATCCAGATCCAGTCCAGATCGGACCCAAATTCAAGGTCAAAATGAGTGCATCCAGTAGCATAGCTTATAAATCATTGAGTACTATAAAGGTTCAAAATGGCACTTGGCACATCATGCTACATTTTACATTATGATGTCTCAATGTCAAATTCAAAATATTAAAAAAGATATACAAATTAATTCTGTAAACATAAAAGACATAATTTATAACAAAAAAGTGATAGGAGTTGACTGAAAAAACCCTAGGCTGTTGTCCCCTCTTTAATGAGGAAGAAGAAACATATACAAAGCTGTCTGAAGTGATAAAATTTGACTGCAAAAACTCTCCTATCATCCGATTACCTGTATCCCTAGTCTGTTGCCCATTCTTTGATGAAAACATAAAACACATACAAAGTTGTCTGGTCAAGTTTCTGGAACACAGATAATGAACCAACTTAAAGCTGGCATTATAATAATTGACAATGCCAAAAAGGTATGTTTGCATACCAAAACACACCAACGTATATCTTCTCTTTCTCATCTTTTCTATTTGCTGCAAATTCTATACAATATGTATATAACAATCTGCGTGCGTAATGAATTGAGAGATTTGTGCCTTGGCATCTAAGTCGAGAATGGGACTACAAATTCTGGATTAATCTACTCACAAGTTATTTGCATGTGTAAACCGAAGTTACAGTTTATTGGACCATAGTTTAGAGTTAAGGTAGAATGATTTCCCAAACAATGAGCAGATGCACACCTCTTGGCTGCATCTGGTTACTATAACAATAAACGCCGCATCTATTCCATTTCAATGACCCATGCTCTGGAAGAATTCACAAAACCTATAAATAGGGTTTGCTGCCTTTGTCTATCAGTCTGCTCAGCTAAATCATTAACAACAGGACTTAGGACAAAATGCTAAACTTAAAACCTGCTGCAAAAGTATTGAACCACAATCCTAGAAAAACTAATACCATAACATCCAGTGAACCTACACAAGGCAAAAGTAGAATAAAGATTGGCAAAACCCATTCGCTAATGCTATGCATACAGAGTTAGCGGCTTAGAAAATCCTCATTCAGAGTCGGGGAATAATAGATATGTTTACGAATTCATTAACCGTCGCTGCATTGATCCTTAATACCGTAACTATAACCCAAAAGTACGTCTAGTCAACTGTGCCATTGTCTGGCTGTGAGGTGGTGCATTTACCATAACAACAGGCAAGTTCAAAACCACCCCTACACCAAGCCTTGCACTATAACTATCAGCCTAGGTTCCAGTCCAGAAGCCCTAGACACCAACCCTAAAAACTATGAGCCTAATTCCAGTTAAAACACCAGAAACATTAACCTCAAAAGATGTAAATGTAAGTTCCAGAATTCAAAAACTAACTTGTCCTAGCCTCGGAATCTCCCGGCCAGGTAAAAATGTGTTTAAAAAAACCTCCCTGTACTTTCAAAACACGTATGAAGAGAACTGTTAAATCAAAACACACAGCTCGTCCCACTAGAAAAATTACAGAGCATTAATTAGGGTCGTTGACCATTAAAATCCATACTAAAAACTGAATTCCAAACCTAAATTAGGTCACCTTGTTTACGTTTTTTTTTAATAAGAGACCAAAATTTGATTTTAATTTAATTTAATTTACACCTATGAGAATTTGCAAGGAAATGTATAAGTATGAGGTGAAACGTAAGTACCTTGATGTAAATATTTTCAGCAGCCTTTTCTTCTTCGTTCAAGACTTTACCAGAAGACGACCAACGCGCCAAGCGGCTCGCGGCCAACCTTTCTGAGAGCATTCTCAGAGGCATTTTGTTGCTTGCCATTGCCATTGCTTTACTTGATTATAACAGAGTAAAATTGTGAGAGAGGAAAGAAATGTGCGATGACACAGGTAGTGATAGGGTATATATAGTCGCCATTTTAATATCTCGTGAGAATTGTGTAATCGTGTAAATTTTTAATTAATTGATTTGTTTATGTCGTTTCATTTTCAACTCTCAATGAACATCTTCCTTGCTTTCATTTTGGTGTTGGAATTCTTCTTTCTAGAAGAGTCCCTTTGTTACTCGTCTCATGGTTATCATCATTTTAACCATTTTTTATATTTGCAAGTGGATCCCTCACAGGCCCCTTGGTGGTTATGCTTTCTCATTATGGTTTGCTTCAACTTGAACTTGGGTTATTTCTACTAATTTGGGGTTGTGTTATTTTATATATGGAGTTGTTTGATTTGTTTGAATTTGGGTCACTTCTACTTATTTGGGGTTGTGTTTTCAATCATTTTAGTATTAGTCTGATTTAAATTTTTATAGTGTTTTTTTTTTTGTTAGAGTAAATATAGTATAGGAGATCAACCTCCTCTAATCTTATAAAGTGATGTGTTCTTATTTACCTTTCAAATTTAGACTTAAAATATTTTATATTAGTGGTAATAATAATTCAAATTTTATTGACCTACCAAATGTTTTAAGTATGAAAAATTTTAGCATGAAATCTTTGATGATAGCAATATAGTTAACCATAAAATAAACCTCAAGTATTTGAACAATTGTTAAGTAGAGGAAATTAGGTACTATAAATATGTTTGTTTGTGGTCATTTAAAAACAAAAGGGAGGAAATGGACTATTAACAACTACTTTAACAATTTTGGATATCAACATGCACATAAATGGACCTTGGGTATTTGACACTCTTAAAGAAAGGCTTAAGTTGATTAAACATTTTTGTAAGTAGGTATTCTTGCCAACTTGAATGACTTTTAAGTGTGTGTTAGCGAATGAAATGGCTCAAGATAACTATACTTAGACAAATGACTCTAAACCCAAACTAAACACCAGCTAATCCGCTAACAGTTGTAAAAAGACCATAATTGCATTTGTGGCTTTTCTCTGAATTTTTTCGAGGTACAACTCCCTCACAAGATTTTCAACAAATTTACCTAATCTAAAAAATAAGGGTATGCTTTTAACCAGAAAGCAAGAAAGGTGACTAACGCTAGTCCGTAAATATGAAGCTAATGCAGGAAGCAGAGACCAAAGCCATCAAGGATCAATACAAAGATTGAAAGCTTATGACTATCAAATCAATGAAATAAAATCAAACTACAATAAATGAACATTACATAGCTTATCTTTCGAAGAAGACATAGCTACATTGTACGCATAATGCCAAGATCAACATACAAAAGCATCATTAAATTTATAACACATAGATTATAAATCATTACAATCTGAAATAAATACTAATCCTTCTTGAGAACACCCCCAGGCGTATCTTTGGAGAAAAAAAGAAGAAAAAAGTCCCTCTTTTGGTTCCCAATTTCAAATTTATAGCAAGGGCCAAGCCACTAGATGGTCACCAAAACTGTTACCAAATTAGTGGCTTCTTGTTTTCCAATGTTTCTTAAAAATCACTAAATCAATCGAAAGAATTGACCATGGCAGAGGAATAGACATTGGTAAAAAGAAACTGATCTTGATCACACCAATAGCCGTCGGATGACCTTTCATATAGCCAAACAATTAATGTGACGCCCAGGAATATCAAGCGGTCACACGTGTATGATGCTTGATGGGAAATTGTAATTTAAATCAACTCAAATCAGCCACAAATTGGGATTAAATTGCCATCTCATCATACTTAGGAGAATGCACCAATGTCTAACCAATCTTCTATAAATTCCACCAGCATCACCTTTCTTCGTCCATCAGTAGCATCAAACATGGCGAGCTCTCAGAGTGACGGAAACTCTGCCAATGACTTCATTGTGTTGGAAGAGATTGGATGCAGTCCATTGTTTAGGCATGTATCAAACCAGCTGAAGGAGGTTTTCATGGTGTAGAGGGGAGTAGAAGAGGAATTGCCTCGTAGCATTCTAGGTGAGGCATTCCTGAGCCAAGCCCATGTACACAACACAACCATGTTGGAGCGCTTCATATACACTATCATCAGGACCTCTGGTCGTCGTGACTAGGGAGTGTGAGCACTGGAGCGCCTGGTAAAGCCCGAGTTTCATCATTGAGTCAATGTGGCAATCAATGGGCTTAGCCATTACCCTTTGAATGGATTGATAGCTGATGTCATATGCATTGTGTTGGCCCTTCAGGATGAGACTTTAGAGGAAGTTGTGGCTCTTCTATGCACAAGAGTTGTAAGGAATGATATCAGACTTTTTGCACAATTCCTCTAGTCGCACAAGAACCTATTGTCGCCAACTCAAGTTGAACACCTATAGGCTATTACTGAGGGCATTCATGTCTTGATGTTCACTCTGTGTACTTGAGAAGAAATACCTCTTTTTGTCCTTTTTTTTCCATGACTTGAACTTTTGTTGTAGAACCAGACAATTTTTGTAGTGCCAATGCAATATAAAAACACACACATATATATATATAATATCTCTTTTGATATCACTGTGTCTTTGCATGCATGGCTTCATTGGTTTTCTATTCATATCATGCTTGAAAATGTCAGTTTCTTGTTTGCATAATACACTAGTTAAGTAGATTAAGCCTATTGTTATTACATTTATCATTGAGAACTTTCTAGGCGACAAAATAGACAGTTCACGAAACTTGATAAAACCTCGCCTAGGTTTTGAAAAGCCTAAGGAGTACCGCCTAAGGCCTGGCTTGCGGGTGAAGTTTCCAAATTCTGACACATTACTCATAAATTGGGTTTTTAACATTCGCACACCCACTTTGGAGAAAAGGAAAGTTCGAAAATGGAGAGAAAACACTGCCTAGTGAGAGACAAACAATGCAAGCAATAAAATGAGAGGTTAGATGAACAAACAAAAACCCTACCCGAGTTCAAAAAAGATAACAAAAGGCCGCCCGAATGCAAGTTTAAGTCACGGACTTAGGTAAAAAGAAAAGATAGTTAGGAAAAGAGAGGGGGTTCCATTTACATGTAACAGTGGCTCTGACTGGGGACAAGGACTGCAAAGGATGTAGAGAATCCCAACATGCAAGGCCAGTCCTTTTCCATTGGGCATGGAGTCAACGAGAAGGAAAACAAACAGAAAGTCAAAAATGAACACACCAAAATTACACTATTTACAAGGTAGGACTAACCTGGGTGATCCCACAATAGTGGTTTACAATTTTTGGCCAAACTAGACATTGAAATAAATTTTTTTAACTAAATCTTCA
>VDFB02252385.1:0-24446 GCA_007258455.2 Sequoia sempervirens
CACCATGGCTAGTGAATGAGTCCCACTTCCAGGTCAATTTTTAGTTTTCTACATTTTTAGATACCATTTTGTCAGAAATAGGTTTCAGCACAGTTTTGCAAAATTGGGACTGATTTTCCTAGAATGTTGAATGAGTTCCACCAGGCCTAAAAACTAGCATCAATAGAATTCTAGAAGCCATTTCAAGTCTCCATCCACATTCTGGGTGCACAATTTCAGTTTGGTTCATTTCTGTTTAATTTTTGCATTCATTTCTAGTTGTTTTTGCATTACACAATGTGCCTTTAAAAAATTTACATTTCATAGGTTTTGCACACTTGATCAATCAATTTCATCATCTAGTTTCATTTGGATCATCTCATTTAGCATTAATAACATCATACATTCCTTTTATTTGAGTGAACCACATTGATTTTGAGTGAGATTTATCTCTCCTTTTAGGTGAAACATCCTAAGAGTGCAAGAGTATCCTATAAGCCTCACGCCCAAAATCTATGGTTCAATAGTGAATCAGTCCTCCTCCAAAAATCTACAAATCCAAAGGTCAATCCTATAGGTCCAAATCTACACTTGTCTTCTTAACGGGTTGACAGAGTCAAATATACACAAAACGGGTTGTAGGTTGTCTCCAAACTTGAATTAGGGTTTAGTTGACTTGATACAATTTGATGACTTTTTGACCACCTTTCAACACCTATTTACTTGATAAATCTGCATACAAAAGTCTGCAAACACAAAATGCAAAAAGGAGGAAAATGGTTAAGGGTTAGAGTATAGGGATTTGACTTGGTCAAATCCCACTTTGGTAATCAAACCCTTAATGAAGGAATGAAATGAAATAAAAAAGGGATGATGAATAAACAACATGCAAATGTCCTAAACTTGCCAAAACCTTGTTGTATAAGTCTAAAGGTATGTCAATGGCTACTCCAAGATACTTGACAATTGCTTGATTGAATGATGCTTTCATGGATTGAATGAAAGAATGCTAATTGATGTTGAATGAGTGAATGCAAGTGAATTAGGAGTCAAATGGGTAGAAAAACACTTATTTATACATAGTTATGCCCTAATAACCCAATAATACCTCATCACAGGCTGACATAAACTCTTTTTAAATAAAAACCCAAAAGAAAATTTGAATTATTTTGAATTTGGAGCACAGAGGGACTCATTCGCCACCCATGGAAAATAGGTCCCACTTTAGGATTATAAGTAGGTGTCAGGAATTAAGTTGCATTTAATGTTCTTTATTGGGTTTGCATTAAAAAAATACACTTAAATAAGTCTTACGAGTGCATAAGGGGGTTAAATAAAGTATAAGAAAGGTGTAAATAGTGATAACAAGCCTAGAAAAGTGTGAAATCTTGTTAGAAGACTTTACAACACTTTAGAATAGGACTTCACAATGGATAAAAAGGTGATTTTTAGATAAATTATAATGATAAGAGTCTATAAAAGTATAGAAATGTGTTACAACACTTCACAACACCTTCACAAGACACCATAATTTGAATATTTATGACCTAATGTGAATGCATAAGTTACATTGCAACATTAAATCAAAGAAAAATAGATCAAGCATCACAAGAGAAAGACCTAAAATACCATGCAAATGTCAATGATCCAGTTTTCTATGGTACACTTCCACATTTTGTGTACATGGCTACTAGGGTAGTTACAATAAAGATAGTTGGAAATTTTTTTTGGGAAAAAATAGAAATGGTAATAACATTAAGAAATCTTAATTAATGGGGAGGTGGGGGTGAGACTTAGGAGGGAGGTTCTAGAGTTGTGATAGCATTAAGAAACCTTCATGGGAAAGGGTGGGGGTGAGACTTAGGGGGGGTGTTGGAGTTGTGCATGGTATTTGAATGTTGAACCTACCCTTTCCTCTACACTCTATCCATGTGACCTTTTTTTTCATGTTGTGGTATGTGGCCGTACACTTGCTTATTGCATTAATTTTTGGTTCTTTTGAAGGAAATTAACTTGCATTCAATAATTGGTACTGGTGAATCAATCGAGTAGTGTATGAGCACTAAGGGTGTTTACAAAAGAATTGGTAGATTATTCAAAAGTTGGAATAAATATACCAGGTAATGAGATGCTATTTCAGACAAAGTAATTTTTTTGTTGTGGTTTTGTTTTACCATCATGATTGAGCTTCAAGGTTCACATGTAGAGAGTTTTAGAACACTTTTCTTTTGCATGATAAGTATATATGTTTGACACACTAAAGCATACCATAATAAAATTATTGAATACATTTGACTTTGTTGAAAAATTTTATAATCTACCTAATTTTTTCATATTTCATGGAATTTATAGTTGGGGTATCCAAAACATCATTTGGATTTAACTTTCATGAAACTCACATAGAAGATGTGTGATGACACTACTATAGTGAGCTATTCCTATTGTTATTTGAAAATTACTTGTATCTATTTATGTCAAGGAACTCATCAATGTTTACAAATTACATATTATTGAAGCCATATTTTCAAAACACTAATATCTATGCATAATACATTATAGAATTTTCAAGCTACTCAATTTTCATATTTGATGCTTTTTTCAGGGAGCATAACCTAGGAGAAATATATATTTACAAAATCTAGTTCCCCTAGGGTTTAGATACTTTGCATTCTTCTTGAATTGGGTAGGGAACAAGATACATATAGATGGATTCAAGAACTAATATAGATAAACAAAGAGTTTGATTGATAGAGTTTCACCATATATAAGAAAATAGACTTATTGACAAAAAATTGAGTTCATATAAGGATTGGATGTTAATTTCTACTTTCTTAAAACTAGAATTAGATGTTTAAAAAAAAAAAAATGTATATTGTAAAGATATAGTAAATACAAAATTTTGTTTTGGAAACACTACAATCAGGATTGCTAGTAAAGGAAAATACATATGTAGCATCGAAAAAAGTAACCCTTTTTTATGCTTAGTTTGAAAATGAATAATTAATGATAAAATGTACTTAATTATGCCTTATTTAGGGTGTTGTAAATTTTTTTCTTACACTTTCACAATAATCTAGAGCTTCATTAATTAATTGAGGTTAATTATACCTTAATTGACCCCTTTAAATCGAATTCAAGCTTTAATTATTACATTTTTTGAAGGATTTATCTTGGCACTCATTAATAATATTGCATAACATTTAATTTGGAAAGATTTGACTCCTAGAAAATTATGCTAGGACCCATTCACATTTACATTCTAATACATCATCCAAGGTATTATTGTTTCATGTTTCATGTTTCATGTTCATATTTCATAATTTATTTAATAGGTTTAATTACCTAAATGGGGTTTGACCCAGGAAAACCCCTATTCCCTAACAATCAACATGTTTTTCTCCTCTTTGATATGTAATTGTAGGTTTTTAGGTTGAAGATCAAGTGGATAACAAGATTGAAGAAAAATTTTCAAAGTGGAAAAGTTGCAAAGTTGACATCTACACTGCAAGATAATCCAGAAAGAGCTCTATAGGATTTATTTCAGACTTTTAGAAGTTGGTCATTGAGGATCTGGAAGTGAAAACATTGAAGAAAATAACCTATAATTTAGTTCTAAGAAACCCTAATAGGGACCCATTCACTGATTTGGGTGAATGAGCCCTTAGTGACCTTGAAACAACACATTTTCAGCAAGGTACAATTGTTTCGGCCTCTTCAAACCTCCCTTATTATGGTTATAATAGTTAGGATTGATTTTTTATTGTTATTTATCCATTTTATCCCTCATAGTTGAATGAAACCCTAGAATAAAAACATAGTGGTTTATCATCTTGTTAATTCATTTTGATAAAACCCTTTATTTTTCTTCATTTCATTTTGGTGAACCGACTTCTTGAACATTGTAATTTTCTTATTTTAGGAGTCTCTTACATCTTAGATTATATCTTGCATTTGTTTGCATTGAATTATATTTCATTGAGGATTTCCTACTTTGTATTCAAACTTGCATCTCATCTACGGTTTTAGAATTGCATGGTTTCATATTCTTTGAAATTGGAAAAATACAAAACAAATCAGTCAACATGCATATCAAACTAGTCTTTGCATTTCATCATTTCATTACCTTTTCAACTTGAGATTCATAATACATTTACTAAAATCTGAAACTTAAACTCATTGAAAAAAGCATAAAAATTAGTAAAAATAGTTCAAAAACCCTAATCCAGAACCCATTCACCCAAGGTAGCAAATGAGTCCCTCATCAGATGTTGAACTGCATTTTTGGAATCTAAAACTCATTGAAAAAAGCTTAAAAATCAGTAAAAACTAGTTCAAAAACCCTAATCTAGGACCCATTCACCCAAAGTGGTGAATGAGTCCCTGATCAAGTGTTGATCTAAATTTTCTAAAATTTGAAATATCTATTTTATGCTTCTATTTGCTGCTGTTACATTTTTGTTTCATTTTTCTAATTTTATATTTCATTAAATTCATTAAATTTAGCTTAATTTGCTTCATTTAGTGCACTGCAAAAATTCAAAATTGCATTTACAACATTTCATTTTTAGTTTATTGCATACTATAATCATTAAATTACCTTGTTCTAAGTCTAAAAATATGAAAATGGACAAGTGTTTTAGTAATGTATGGAAGTCTTTGATCTCTTTGGTTTATGTTTCAAGTTGTGTTTTCAACAATGACCCTAATGTAATTCAACCTAGTCATGCTCATACAAATCCTAATGAGTGTCCTGATGAAGTTAACATCATTGGAGAAGACGATACTAGCATGAATGAATTCATAAATGATTTCCTTAACAACCTTGAGAATAATGCAACCTTTTACCCTTCCATGAAACAACCAACACAACTTGAGATGTTTGGTCTTTTACATCCTGAAATTGAGTCACAAACTAAGCCTAAACTTCCAATAATGACTACACCTAATTCCTCTAGTCAAGTGCATAATCATTCATCTTATGTTTTTGAAAGAGGAAAAAATAGGTTTTACAGGGACCCAAAACCACAAAGTTTACAAACAAAAGATAAGAACGTCAAAGTTACCATAAGCATAAAGGCTGTAAAGAAAGCAAAAAGAAAAAGCCATAGCCACCAAAAAATCCAGCAACCAGAAAGACTATCCAAAGCACCAACAACAACTAAACTTGGGACTTTAAAGTTTCTACAGTCTCAGCTTCCAAGTCATTCATTTCCTACACCCACCTCTTTAAGATCTAGACCATCTGGGTGGTAGGAGGTGCTTTCCTCTTGAGGTTGGCATGGGTCCTTTTCAATATACCAAGGTCCTTGTTCTTTCTTTTACCCTTATCTTCTTCCAGATCAATGACCAGCGAGCCCTATTGCGACTTCTCTAGTTTTTCAGACATTGCGTTGATGATAATGGCCTTGTGCCTAGCCATTTTATGGTTTTGTTCCACAACAGTTTTCTTGTTATTTTTTATTTTAACAATTTCAGCTTCCAGAGTTTTATACTTGTTCTCAATTTCATCTTCTCCCATTCCAGTATTATTCTTTTTTTGTTTTCCTTCTTCATTGCTAAGAGCAGACAACTTCAATTCCAGTTCCTCCAACTTGCTGTTTAGAACCCTATTTATGTGATTTAGATCATTAATTTCTTGATAGGCCCATTTCAAAACCCTAAAAAATGTCACCAACGCCACTTCTGGAAGAGGAAAGAATATCTCCAGACTAAACCTGATCTAGAATTAGGTTAACATCATCCAGATTGGGGGAGCTAGGAAATCTAGAATCATTAGCTCTGAAAGAGGCGGGAGGGGTAGACACAGAGTTTCTACTACCTTTAGGGTTCTCAATTTTTTCCTCCTGAGAGTCCTTAGAGTAGGAGACAAACTTATTGGCAGGGGAACCCTTGAGAGCGGGATTCTTTAAGGGACCCGAGCAGTCAGGGTAGATCTCAGGGTTAGGTTTAACAAGTTGGGGTTTACTAAGTTGGGTTTTCTTACCAGACAGCATAGGGGATGGGTGGGCTTCAACAATTCTCTCTTAGTTAGGCTGATTCTCCGAACCACCACTATCCATTTCATAGTCCTCAGACTCTATGGAGGCAACCGATTTGGATAGAGCTGACATGCTTTGATAGTGCTCATATATTAACCTAATTAGACCAAGATGAAGAATAGGGTATCTCCTGGAATTTTTCTTGTGGTCCTCAAGGCTATTGCTCAACAAACATAACAGATAATGAGCCAGAGAAATATGTACCTTATGGCGGAAGTGGTTAAGGATACAAAAATGATGACCATAAACTCTAGTGAATCTCCCATCTAGGGTAATATACTCCATTATGACATGAGGTACCTTTCTCCACAGTGCTTTGATGGTGTCCATTTCAAAATAGTTGGTGGAAATCTTGACCAGTTTCATTATCTCCTTATCCTTCTTAAGGAATTTGATTACCACCTCACTAGAAAACCTTCTGTCGCGATAAAACTTCACACCCTCAGTGGAAATTCCATTCACCTCTTCTATAATTTTCTCATCCAGCTTCACCTTTCTCCCAAAGAGGATTATTTCTCCATTGTTCCAGTTCTTCTCAAAATAGTTTGTGGCCATAGTATCAGGCCCATGAAGTTTTTCCAGAAAAGGAACCAGACCACCTCTCACTACCTATTTCCAGACTTTAGCATTCATCATGTGCACCTCATAGCTATTTGGCTTGACTCTTTTCCTGTCCCCCCTCCTTTTCATTTGTACGTCACTGTAGACTCTACCAGTCCCAAAAACCTATTGCAAATTTATGCAGCCATTCCAATGAACCCACAAAGCGTGCCGCTTTTTCTTCTCAGCTAAGTAATATGACACAGACCCATAAAATCTATTGATTTTAATGTACTTATCCCTTTTCCCTTTAATCATTAAATATATTTTCCTCTTTCCCATGCGTAACATCATAATCTAATAAGGACCTGACTTTAGCTCCTAAATCCCTAAAATTCTGCCACGTGTTCCATCCTTTCCTCTTTACCCCCTCATTTGCATAGTAATCTGCCATGCTGTTAGCTTCATTCATCTTATGTTAACAAAGTGACCAACACTCCCATCAACCTTGAAGAGACTTATGGCCAAGGATTTAATATTTTAACTAACCAAGGATGTGACAAAACTAATGAGCATGAAATTCATGAACTGTTAGAGAAAATTCTTATTGAACAAACAAAAGGGATAGGATATCAAGATCCTCCTCCTGAAATAGGTGTCCTTCCTTAAGAACAACCAATGCCTCATACCGATGATAACAAATAAAAGGTCATTTAAGGTCCTCCTACTCTATATCCACCTAGAGAAATTAGTGAATGAAGCAAGAAGATTTAAGACCTCAAGCACATTCCAAATGAAAAAGGTTTACCAATCCTTCTTTGTTTTGGTCTTATATAATTACCACCTATTAGATAACATAAAAAAAAAATCAAAAAAGAAAAAGCACAAACATGTCTCATTACCATAGAAGAACTTTTGGACATAGTACTAAAAAGTGTTGTTTCTTAAAGAAAATATTGAATGGATTCACTAATCCATACGATTCCTATGAGTTTACAATTGAATAACAATAACATGAATTCTAATCCTTGTCATGTAATAGTTATGGGATCTCAACATTCTCACTGTTACATGTTATACATTCATTGAAAATAATTCTCTTTATCACAAGGAGCTCATTCTCATCACCTATCTCAACTCATCCTTGTCTTGCACTTAGTGGGGGAAAAGGGTTAGTTAGCCTTGTCCAAGTTTTGGTGTGTGTTGTTTTCCCTTTGGCTAGTTATCTGCCTTCTGTATATACAGACTGAGATTAGGATGCAGACAACGTACTCTAGGTTGACTCACATGTGCCTTATTAGTCATTTTCTTTTTCATGTTTTTGTATGTAATTGCATGTGCGTATTGTGATCCTCCATGATGTTTCATTTCATGTATCTCTCTCTTTTTGCACATTCCTCTATATGTACCTACTTTCTTCTTTATGTTGTAAGCATTTTATCTTTTTCATTTGTCTTGTATTTTCCTTTTAGAGATGATGCAAGGCATTGAGACATTTAGGTCTCTTCCATGTTGACCCAAAAGCTTTCACTAATCTTTTTCATTTGTCTTCTATTTTCTTTTTTCGATGAAGCAAGGCATCGAGAAATTTAGGTCTCTTCCATGTTGACCTGAAGGATCTTTTTCTTTGATTTTCGCTCTCTTTGTGTCATTCTTCCAGTTCTATGATTATTTGAGGAATGATGATAGTTTCGAGCTCTAAAACACCATTGTAGAAAATAAATACTGACCCCAAATCCATAGATCCCTTATGTATTTTTGGGTGCAACCCTTCATTCCTATCTCATTGTGTAGCTTTATTTTAGAAACATATGACCTGGCATAGGATTTTCTGAGAAAAGCTATCATGTCTCAAGAGAAAACATTGGCTACTTTAAAGTAGATGCTCACAGTAACGGTGTTAGTAACCACTTTAAAGTCGGGGCATACATCGATGACATCTTTTGACATTTTGCATATTTTATGGCATGATTTTTTTTTCTTGTGACATGTCATTTTCTTGGTGGTGTCATTGTTTTTTATGTCCTCCAAGAATTTGATATTTATAAGCATACAATTTCTCTTGGTGGCATGATGTGAATGAGGCATCCCATAAGTGGAGATCTGATATTCTTAACTTTTCCTCTCTTAGAGACATTAGGCAAGATGTTCCCTAAGAAGACCTTACACTAACAAATAAAAATCCCCTTTAACAAAAACCTATAGACATAACATTCAAAAGCATTCGTAAAAGCATATCATTGTGGTGCCTTATCGAAATTGTTAGGAGGAAAATTTCAGTATGGTATGGGAGGCTAATATGATTCTCTCATTTTACACCTCATTGGGATAACTCACCTAGTGGATGGATTGAGCTTCCACTACCCCAAAGTGAGCACACATGTTATAGACAAATAGCCTAGATATGTTCCACATTGTGTTGGACTATCGAAGCTTGATCCTTGTTATGGAAAAATAGCCTAGACGTGTTCCACATCATGTTGGACCATTGAGGCTTGATCCTTTTTCTTGGAAAAACAACCTTGATGTGTGCAACATCACATTGGACTATCGAAGCTTGATCCTTTTTCGTGGAAAAACAGCCTAGATGTGTTCCACATCATCTTGGACTATCAAGCTTGATCTTTTTTCTTGGACAAATAGTCATGTTCCACATTGTGTTGGAAGAATCGAACCTTGATCCTTTTTTTCCTTTGTTTTTCTTGGTATTTGATAGGGTATGAATATGTATGTTTGTTATTGTTGAATACTTAAGCATCTTGAATGTATACTTTAGTGTGAGTTTATCATGGGGGTAAACTCTCACTAAAGTGGGGGAAAAATGTAGTGTCAAAAAAGTAACACTTTTTCATGCTTAGTTTGAGAATGAATAATTAATGATAAAATGTACTTAATTGTGCCTTATTTAGGGTGTTGTAAAGTGTTTTCTTACATTTTCACACTAATCTAGGGCTTCATTAATTAATTGACATTAATTAAAGCTTAATTGGCCCCTTTAATTCAAATTCAACCCTTAATTATTATATTTTTCGAAGGATTTATCCTCAAACTCATTAATAAATTACATAACATTTAATTTGGAAATTTTTGAGTCCTACAAAATTGTACTACGACCCATTCGCCCAAGGTGGCGAATGGGTCCTCCTTACCTAGGACCCCCTTTTTAAACATATTTGTGATGGGATTTTAGTAATATCTCACCTCCCTAAAGCTTAGTCCTAGAAAAATAGGCTAGGACCAATTCACCACTTTGGGCTAATGGATTCTCCTTACCTAGGACACCCCTTTTTTTACTTATTTTTGGTAGTATATTAATGATTTTGAATCCTAAATTTGATGTTGTCTTCTGTTATTTGAATTTCGGGGTTAAACCTTAGATTTAGTATAAATACAAGGTTAATTCACATAGTTTCATCTAAGCAATCTAATAACTTTATTTGACTTCATGAAATCAAGAGTAAGAGCATTATAGAGAATTATAGAGGATTTCAAAGGAATTCAAAAGTAGATTATTGAAGTTTTATTGCAGAAATTCAAGATCATATCATCATGTCAAAGGAATAATGCATCAAGCAAATTGTTGAGCTAATGTATTGATGTAGCATTAAAGATCCAAGTTAAGCATTGTTTCACATCCAATTCAAGATCAAGATCTACATTCTTCATGGCCACTTCATGTTAGTTTTCAGATTTACATTCTAAGACATCATCCAAGGTATTATTGTTTCATGTTTCATGTTTCATATTCATAATTCATTATTTCATTATTTCATTATTTCATCACAAGGTTTAATTAAACCTAAATGGGGTTTGACGAAGGAAAATCCCTATTCCCTAACAATCAACCAATGTTTCTCCTTTTTGATGTGTGATTGCAGGTTTTTAGGTTGAAGATCAAGTGGAGAACAATTTTTGAAGTGAAATTGTAAAAGTTTAAAAGCTACAAAGTTGTCATCTACATTGCAAGATCATAGAAAGATATCTACATGATCTATGTCATACTTTCGGGAGCTAGTCAACAAGGATTCATAAGTGTAGACATTGAAGAACAAAACCTAGAATTCATTTTTTAGAAACCCTAGTTGGGACCCACTCGCCACTTTGGGTGAATGAGTCCTCAGTGACCTCGAAACAACACTTTTTCAGCAATGTACACATTGTTTCAACCTCTTAAAACATCATTTATTGTTGTTATAATAATTAGGATTGATTTATTATTGTTATTTATGTATTTTAACCCTCAAAATTGAATCAAACCCTAGAATAAAAACATAGTCGTTTATCATCTTGTTAATTCATTTTGATAAAACCCTCTATTTTTCTTCATTTCAACAAAAAAAATAAGAAATAGAGAACTATGAATGCTGCAGCAATACACTATTTTTCTGCTGAAAACATTTTATAAAAACCTCTACTTTATAGAGGTATTCCATGAAATCAATGATACGAAAAATACTAAAAAATGTTGTGAATAAAACATCTTTAAAACAAAGAAAAACAAAAAAAAAACTAAATTAATTTCCTAACATATGAGTTAAAAAACTTGTAGTTTTTTAATCTCCTCATGCAGAGAAATTATCTACTTTATTTCTTACACTCCCCCATAATTTCTACCATTAATAGTTTCACCGTTTACAATGCCCAAAATTTTTCTTAAATTCTCAAAGGTCTCCTTTGCTAATGCCTTGGTAAATATATCTGCTAATTGATCTTTAGATCTACAAAATTCCAATTGAATTTCATCTTTATTCACCAACTCTCTAATGAAATGATATCTTTTATCTATATGCTTGCTCCTCTTGTGAGATACATGATTCTTTGACAATGTTGTTGAGGTGGCTGCTACATATTCTACTTAAGCTGATGAAAGTGTCACTATGGATTGATTATTTGATTTCCATGAGACTAAACCTCTCCCACAATGAAAGATATATCCAAAAATTACTCTTCCTATCGTCAATGCTACCTACAAAATCACTGTTAGTCTAAATAATCAAACCAAAATAATTAGAGGTGGAACACAAGATTCCTTATCCTATTGTTCCTACCAGATATCTCAATATCCTCTTCCCAACTTTCCAATGTGTCTTTTGGTGACTCCATGAATTTTGAGATTACACTAACCCCATACATGATATTCATTCTTGCAACGATAAGATACATCAAACTTCCAATTAGTTTTTTGAAAATTCTAGAATCAACATTCGGCCCTTTTCCTTCTTTACTAATTTTAGTGCCTGTTGCAATTGGTTTAGATGTTGGATTAAAAATCAAAGTTCTAAATATTTTCAACACATCATTTGCATTTTTAGATTGACTAATAAAAATACTTCATCAAACCCAAATCTATCATCTCAAATTCTTTCTTCATTGCTTATTTAAATGTGTCTACAAAAAAAATTCTAGTGAAAATTAAATCATCAACATATAAACATAGAACCAAAATCTTACCTTCTTTATTGATTTTTGTGTACAATGTAGGCTTACTACTACTTCTATTGAATCCATTACTTTGCATGTATGAATAAATTCTAGTATACCATGTTGTTGGTGCTTGTTTGAGACCATGGAGTGCCTTCTTCAATCTATAAACCATGTCTTCATTTCAATGAACTTCACAATGTGGTGGTTGTTTCACATATACTTCTTCTAAAAACCATTCAAAAAAGCTAATTTGAAATTCATTTGAAATACTTTCCAGTTATTTTTTGTATCTATTGCTAAGACCATTCTAATAGTATCTAGTCTAGCAACTAGAGAATTTTTTTAATTGTAATCAATTCCATAATTTTGTGCATAACCATTTTCTACTAACCTTTCCTTGTGTTTTTCAATTTCACCATCTACATTAAATTTGGTTTTATAAACCCATTTGACTCCTATACAATTCCTACTGTCAGGTAGATCAACTACTCTCATATGTGATATTTGTCAATGGAATCCATCTCTTCATCCATAGCTTTGATCTAATGTTCCTAATTAACTACTTCTTCAAAATACATAGGATCATGAGAGAATAATACAAAATTTGAGCACAAATCTCTTTCAAACTTATCATTTTCTTATGTTTATATTTTGATCTTAATGAGGCAAGAGTAGGATCCAATTCATCACTTACTTGTGAATTGGGAGTAGGATGACTTGCATGACCACATGATTCACCTTGTATAATATTCCTTGAAGTTCTTGTTGGAGTATGTGTTCTTGCTTGTAGATTTGATTAATCACCTTGCAAAAAAAAAGTTAGGTTCTTCTTCATTTTGTGGTATTGGTGCTCCAATTGTGATTGCTTTTCCAATGCCTCCATCCCATGCTTCTTCTTCCATAAATTTGACATATTTTCTAACAATAACTTTCTTCAAAATGGGATTATACAATTTATAAGCTTTTCATTGCTCACTATAACCAATGAAAATACATTTTTCAATTTTATCATCCAATTTCTTCTCAATTTATATGGCACTAATAAATATGCAACACATCCAAAAATTCTCAAATAAAGTACAGTATGCTTCTTACCATTCCATGCTTCCTATGGAATTTTGTCCTTAACACTATTTATAGGAGTTCTATTCAAAATATATATTGTACAAGCTACTGCTTCTGCTAAAAAATCATTAGACAAGTTTTTAGCCTTCAACATGCTCCTAGCCATTTCCATTATGGTTCTATTTTTTTCTCTGCTACACCATTTTGTTGTGTTGTGAACCTTGTTCTTAGTTTTTCCTTGATCCCATAATCTCTGCAAAAATCTAGAAATTCATTAGAATTAAATTCACCACCTCTATCAGATTTGAGTACTTTGATATATTGTTCACTTTGCTTTTCCATGATAGACTCGAACTCATTGAATTTTTTGAAAGCTTTAGACTTCTTGGGAAAATATACCCATTTCTTCCTACTAAAATCATCAATGAAGATTAGAAAATAAATGCTACATCCAAATGATGGATTTTGCATTGGTCCACATAAATTGCAATGAACTATCTCCAATAATACTCTTGCTCTATAGGAGGTTCCTATAGAAAAACTCTCTCTATGTCATTTTTTCCAAAATGCAACTCTCACATGAATTGGTTGGTTGCTCTATAGGAGGCAATCCTTTTACCATTTTTTTCTTTTGTAAAAAAAACAAACCTCCAAAATGTAAATTTCCATACTTCAAATGCCACAACCATGATTGGTCTAAACATACAGTTTTGAAATTGGCTTCTTCTGCTCCTTGGGTGGACTTAATTTGAAGGGGGGACATACGATTCTTGGTCATCTCCACTCTTGCAATCAACTTGTAATTTGGAAATATTTCCAATATTGTGTCAATGTTATTCATGAAAGATACTATGTAACCCTTTTGTACTAGCTGTCCAACACTTATTAGATTATGCTTTAGTCCAGGTACAAAGTAAACATCATAATTATAGAATCATCAAAACTAGAAAACAAGTATTTATTCCTTGTCATATGGTTACTGCATCCACTATCCAAAAACCAAATAATTCTAGTGCTCTCTTGATCAACATGACATGTGATGAACATACTTTCAGATTTAGATCTACATTCATTTGTGTAATTTGCATTTTGTTTATCCATATGTCCTTATTTCTTTCTACGTTCATATGCATAATGTCCATACTTTTTGCAATAATAATATTGAACACTAGATTTATCAAACCTCTATGAATTTTTATTGGAATGATTGTTTCCATGTCCTCTATTGTTGTAGTTATGATTATTCCTTTCAACTTGATCTAGATTATTCTTTTCACCTTGATTTGAATCACTTCTATCACCTTTGCCTTTGCCTATGCCTCTTTCTCTGAAGCTTGACCTTTCTCTTCCTCTATCAAATGATACTTGAGACATGAAAGCATTCTCAAAAGAAGTATTGTTAAATTTCTATTAATTCTGGACTCATGTGTTTACAAAGATCCAATTAATTCATCTATTGATAACTATGCCAAATCCTTGGATTCCCCAATTGCTACAACTATAGCATCAAATTTATTGGGAAAACTCTTGACAATCTTTTCTATAATCTTTTGACCTATTAAATATTCTTCATTAGATCTAATTTGATTTACAATATTCATGACCTTACTCATAAATTGGTATATGGACTGAAATACATTCATTTGCAATTTTTCAAAACTTCTTCTAAGAGATTGTAGTTTAACTACCTTCACCTTTGTAGTACTTTTTGTAGGCTGTCTCCAAAATCTCCCAACATTTCGTGGATCTCATTGTTGCTGCAACTCTATGAAAGATGGACTCATCCATTATTTCCTGAATTAAAAATAAAGCTTTTGCATCTTTTTTCTTGTTGTCTCTAACTTGATCATTTTCTCTCTATTTTAATGCCTAAAAGACTGCTAATCCCGTGGTTCTAAAAAACCATTTTCTACCAAATCCCAAACATCTTGTGAACAGAATAATGTCCTCATCTTAATTGACCAAAAATCATAATGCCTACCGGTGAAAATAGGAATTTTTGACTAAGAAATACTATTGTTTGTTGCCATTGTGTGAACCGATCTGCTACAGCAATCTAGTTCTATATTTCTTTTGTGTTTGACTGTGATCTCTTATCCTTTTTTAGTTGTTTGTTGATAGCATCACCGAGTGCTACGGCTAAATGCTTCTTCTTTCAATATATAAAACAGGCAGAATCTTCCTTGCCGCGATCTTTCTCTTCAAACAGCAGACAGTTTGAAATAAACATCAATCTTCCTCTAGCTACTGCTCTTTAATCCTCATATTTCTTCAAACTTTTAACAGGCTCCAATAACATGGCTCTGATACCACTTTGCTGGTAAAGGAAAATATAGAAAAAGATAAAAAGCAGAGATCTGCAAATGCTACAGCAATACACTTTATTTTTCTGATGAAAACAGATTACAAACGCCTCTGTTTTATAGAGGTCCTCCAAGAAATCATTGATAAGAAAATACTAAAAATGCTGCAGATAAAAGAGCTTTAAAACAAAGAAAAACAGTAAAAAACTAAACTAATTTCCTAACTTATGGGTTACAGAAACTTGCAGTTTTTTATCTCCTCATGCGGAGAAATTATCTGCTTTATTTCAAACGAGGATGACCTGATTCATGTCATACTTAAATACAATTACAAAGAGTTTTGAGATTATTAATCCTCAATGAGTTGAAATATTACAAATGGGGAGGCAGTTAATCAATAATCTGAAAATGAGGAATAAACATACTAGTAGTAATATACTAGGCATTGTCTAAAGGTGGTGGTAAAATTTTGTTCAACCTACATAAATCCTAAACCATCACTTCACAGCTTCTACATTAAAATAAAATACAGAAAGGGAAGAGATATATTTTATACACATAGAATACGAGTGAAGTAGAGTTACTTATTAGTTGAATAAGATGTTTTCCTCAAATCAAGAAATTCATTTCGATCTCAGATTTGGAAATGCACTGAAATATCCTATAAAAAGTGCAAGATAAAAGTTCCAGTCATACATCTACTGAAAAGTACAGAAATGGAAATTGTAGATCTCGATCATAAAAAATAATATACATTGCAGGGAAGGAACGTATCGTACAGGCATACAACTGAGGATAGTTACCACAGGCATTCCTCTAAACAGGTAATTGGTGGACGATTGACTCTGTTATACTTTTTCCTATCATTCAAATTATTTCTCGTGTCTAAGAGATAGAAAGTATTATCATGGCAATAAGTCTATTTAAGATCTCTTGACTTATAATAACTCGTATATGGAGACATAGCGCTACCCTATTTCCCTTTAGGAATACAGAAATCTTGGCATCTCAAATTTCTTAGTGCATTGTTCTAGTAGACTGTATTCAAGCTCACTTGTATCTTCTAAATTAGGTACGTCATTGAAGTAACAGTTTATGAATTTAGTTTGAAGATTTCTAGATTTAATTGTATATGTTTTTTAGATTGATTTTTCATACTTGGTGATTCATCATCATCTTTAAGAAATTACTGTTTGTGATGATGATGACAAATCACGAGTGTGATTTGAAACGCCAATCTAGAAAACATACACAATTGAATCTAGAAATCTTCACACTAATCTTCTGTGAAAAAAATATACAGATACAATTTACAAAATAAAATTTTATTTTTACAGATCAAGAAATAATTATATCGTGTCTTTGAGATTATTTCATCTTTATGGTCTTTTTGGCATAACTCCTGTTGTGATTAGTTATCTCCTTATGATCATTCATTAGTATCATTCTGCTAATATTTTGGCCTATACATTTTTTCTTATTGTCGAGTCTAGTAGCATCTTTATTTGTATTAGAATCAATTATCGTGGGAGTCAATAGTACTATCAAGAATTATCTAAACAGAGAGATTGACTATGATCTCATTACGTAGATAAGGGCATCTTGGATTAGCCCTCAGTCCTCTAGGTTTTATTTCTTTGTAATTTGTTTCATTCGTATTATTTCATCTATATAGACAGACTGACTATGTATCCAGGTTTGCAAGTCCCTTGTAGGAACAGGATATGCAGATCAAGTGGTCCACTTGAACACGTCACAAGATGAAATAGGGAAATCATTGTAAGAGATGCAATCTTTACTATTTTTTTTAAGATGGTGGCATGTCCAAGGTGATATCTCTCAAGTAAGCAAACAAAGAAAATGTACTTGTTGTACAACACCAGTTTAATGAAATGTTAATACATATGTTAAGTATAAATTGTTGTGTTATCTATAAATTGATAAGATAGAGAAGTGTATTTCATTGTGGCACCGATAAAAATTAGATAATGTTTTCAATTAATTTTCATCAATCTTTAGTGATAAATCTAATGTAGTATAATATGAGTCGTGATTATATTTCGACTTATAAAATGTATTGATGTGATTTAATTAGTCTATCATAATGTTGTAATTTCGTGTTATGGCTATGTTTTCATTCAGAATCTAGCAATGATTCATTAAAATAATTGAGTATCTAATTAAATTTCACAATTGAATGGTCAAATGTTGTTATGTTTCTACTAAAATAAATGCATGTGAAACAAACTTTTGTAAGTTGGTAAGTGAATGTGGTCGAATTTTGGAATTTGTGTCATATTCTTAGTTGTGTATCTAGTTGACTGATTTGGGCACTACATTTTCACAATGAACAAATAAAAAATATTAAGAAATTGTTTTATGATCAAATCTACACAGTTATGCCATTTTTTCTTTTTTATACATCACTTTTTTGTATGATTAAATCTACACAATCATGACACTTTTTTCTTCTTCTATCTCTAAAAGTGGCTTGATCAATAGTGATACCAAACTCTTAATCAACATAGAACAATTTTCTATATGAGAGTAATTTTAACCCATATAATTCTAACACCTAATGCTCAAAGTAGTAAAATATTTTTTAAAGTCTTAGTTGTTATATTGACTATCCGTAGTCGTATGTTTCAAATTATTATCATGGCTTATTTTTATCAAAACTCTAACCATAATGAATATAAATAAATAAATAATATCTATTTTTAGTCATGTAGACACCATTTTTGGTTTAGAAATTACCTCTAAACTTTATTTTTCATTCATTTTGAGATAAATGGCCACAAAGTATGCTTGTCCATTGTACCATCCTTCAACATTAGTTGCTTAGGTTTATATATTTTTTCATTATTTCTCATATTTAAAGAATTTTTATGCAATTTTCACCTTTGTAATACCTACATATCATGATTTTTCCTCATTTTTTTTTTTTTATATCCTCATTTATATTAAAAAGGTTAGAACCATCATTATTACAAAATTTATTATTACATTGTTACTTTTTTCAATCAAGATATTTAGAAAAGGATTTATCCTTTTGTACAAACACGTGGTTATTCTAATTTATTCTTTTTTAATAAGTTAAAATTTATTATCTAAAATTAAATTTACAAAATTGATCAGAAGATTATTGTTGTACTAGGATTTAATGATAAACATTTTCCTTTATTCTATAAACGTTAGATTTTTTCAATACTTGTAAGGTTGAGGAATCTTGCCTTTGATCATTGCAATAAACTAATTTTATTTTACATATTCACCACCTATTTTTTCTAATTAGGCATTTATGTACATAACTTCAATCATTTAATAAGCCTTTTTTCAAAATGAACTAGATTTAATTTCTTTGAATTTTCTTTTATAGTATGTAGTTAGGCATTTATGTATGTCAATCATTTAATTATAAGCCTTTTCCTTGATTCTATAAGCCTTAGATTTTTTAAATACTTTGTAAGGTTGAGGAAGCTTTCCTTTGACCATTGCAAACGACTAATTTTATTTCACATATTCACCACCTATTTTCTTTAGTTGGACATTTATGTATATAACTTTAGTCATTTAATAAGCCATTTTTCATTTAAATGAACTAGATTTAATTTCTTTAAATTTTCTTTTATAGTAAGTAGTTGAGCATTTATGTATGTAACTTCAGTCATTTAATGATAAACCTTTTCCTTGATTCTATAAATCTTATATTCTTTAAATACTTTGTATGTTTGAGGAAGCTTTCCTTTGACCATTGTGATCAACTAATTTTATTTTACATATTGACCACCTCTTTTCTTTAGTTGGGCATTTATGTATGTAACTTCAATCATTTAATAATCTTTTTTTTCCAAAATGAATTACATTTAATTTCTTTAAATTTTATTTTATAGTAAGTAGTTGGACATTGTAAGACACTGCTTCGTATGTACTTAATGCAACCCTAATTTTTTATATGCTTTTCTAGAATTGATGATTAAATATATTGTGGATAATAGATAAGGTGATCTTTTGGAAATATTCTTGCATATCTTTTTGACATTATGTTTTATTTTCATTACCATGAAAGTGGAATGCACTTGTATATCGTGGAATACAAATTGAAATTCTAAATAGATTATTACATAATTAAAGCTTAGAATATTCAGCTAACAGATTAATGTGATACACAATTGATAATTACGATCATATTGGTAATGTGCAGGAAGGCAACGATGTTAGCATGAGAAGGGGGAACCATAGAGAGAAATTCAAAAGACTTCTTTTTGAGGATATAAATTTGACCTCATTTGGGGCCTAGAAGCAAGTGGATTTAATGTATTGAAAGACTGAGGGTGAGAGGGTTGTTTTAAAATGGTTAATTTATTCAAGGCATGTGAGGGCCTTTAATTGTGATGCATGTGAGGTGTAAGTGTGGGATTAGGTCTTGGGAACCCCTTATCAAGTTAAAACTCGGATGGTTCCTTAAATGTGTCTTTAAAGAGGGTTATTGATCAATTTCCTTGGTTGGGATGCAAAAAGAAACCCCCTAGGGTCTATACCATAGTGGTAGGGGTCAAGTGGGCATATAATAGTGCCCCGAGGACATGATTTGACCCATGAAAAGTCCTCAAAATGGAGAGTGACGAGTTTTGAGGGAGGATGAAATGAAAAGATGGAGGGTTTGTCCAAGTGCATGTTTCCTCTTTAATAAGGAAAAGACTCTCATTGATAGAGGTACGTACAATTCACACCTCCCCACCCAAAGGTTGCAAGTAAAATCTCTTATATATTTTGGAGAGGAAGAATAAGTGGGGTGTTACCCAATTCTCCATTTGGAGAATTTTAGTGAAGATGGCTTTGCTTGGAGGGGGAAAAAAAAAAGGAAAAAAGAGTTGAATTCCCTCACCTGAAGAAAAGAGATATGTTCCTCCTTAATTCCATTCTCCTTTTGTTTATTTTTTGTGAGAAAGTGGTATGTTGAATGGATCATGGTTGAAACTGGTTGAAACAGATAGTAGAGAACTTATATACATGAAAAATTAGTGCTATGTTATTCTTATACCTTTGTTAAAAAAAAGAGAAAAAATAATTTGAAAGAGACTCCATTCATCTTCTTGGAGCCAAGAGACTTCCTTGCTCTAGGGTATGGCTAGAGCCCACGAGGCTCCATGACTCCATTACAGTAGGGTGGAGAGAAAGCTTGACTTATTTGTGTGTGATTCATTATATCAGTAAATATTATTGTAATATTGAAGATAGAACTTTGTTGAAAATGGAACGATGAAAAGAGAAAGTATGTATTTATTAGCGTGTTAACATTTTTCTTTCAATATTGTTGGTAACAGTGCAAGTTTAAAAGATGGACTTTGTATTCCTCACTATATTTTAAACTATATCATATAAGAGTGTGCATAGATACATAGTTTATGATCTGATTATGTATACTTTAAGTATACCTCTTTACTCTGTGTATGACATAAGTTGCAACCAAAAAAAAAAATATATATATATATATCTATGTACATATGTATTCCATAAGTGAGATGTTGCAGGTATTATTCTTCTTATTTTGATCATTGGTGAGTCTAAAATATGTATTGGAAGATGCCAATTTGTATTCTCTTTTCATACCACACCATTGAATCAAGGATTCGTGGTTGTAAATTTAACCACTTCTCTCTTAATTATGAAAAATTACTATAGTATTAAATTTGTAGTAATTCTGCATTGAAGGTTACACAGGCTACTATAAGATATAAGATAACAAAGTAAAATAGTATTGTCCCACTTGACCATACATGATGAAACTTAGAAGGTAGAATTATCCTAAGGTCTTTCTGCATTTTCTATTTTACAATGGGACAAAAATAATGGAAATAAGATGCGTGTGAGCTGGTTCCTTTCTGTGATTAGGCTTACGGAATGTGCTATAGTCGAGCTTATTACTACAGCAATATGTTAAACATATGTCAAATAAATACTACACGTTTCATACCTTCGCGTTGAGAATTTTTAATTTAACATATGGTATAGTTGTTTTTAGTGTGTACATTAAAATAAGAGAGGAAGTATATAATGAATATCAGAAGCTTAAAAAATATAAAAGGAAACTTCAAGCTTTTAATACGACTATATATATACAACAAACATAATTAAAATTATCCCTCGTATTAATTTATTTTCTCTAATGCCCCGTATACAATTTTTCGCTCTGGAAATACGAGTTGGCTAACAGAAAAACAAGTTACAGAACCTGCCAAGCAGCTAGGATAACTCGTGAGGCCTTGGTATCTGTATTTTACAAATGGGAAGCACATAAAGATTAAAAAAAAAACACAACTGACAAGAAAACACCTTTTCACAGAAAGCACTACCTCCACAGTCTTCACTGTATTTGATGAACACAACAAACTTTATAGTGAAATACACATTGCTAGGCGACGAAGATTTGAGGAGATTGGACCGTCCCCAGCTGTTTGTTATCTCACCAGTATTAAGGCACCATATTATTACATGAAATCATGGGGTTAAGTAAGCTTGCTATTTGAAAATACCTTTCGAAGAACTTTTCTCAGTTGGCTCTTGTAAAGTGGCTGCTCGCGGTTGGATCTTGCCTTCCACAACATTTAGCACAGTATAACCGTGGATATCTACTGCATTTACATTCATCTGGATATTTTAAACATTGGGGATAAAATCTGCAAATATAGACAAAAGACACTATTTTCATTCAATTACGCCTTAGCATCAACAATGATAGATGCTCTGTGTGTTCAAGGTAAGAGGCGAAGCTCTTTGGTTGCCCACCCGTACCCTTCGGGAGCTTCAATCGAATCTCTTCAAGTGGAAAATTAGTCGGACAATGATTTCCTTGGAAAGTTGTGGTATACTCTTGAAGGAGCCTTCATTAGCCAAGCTCTCGATGGGAGGCCAACCTCTTTTCTTCATTACCCAGCCAGGCACATTTTGAATAATGTAGTAGTTGTAATTATTTTTGCAGACCAAACAGTTGTAATTGCTTTGCAGAAAATAGACTGCCGTGGGTTATCTGTAGTGATTAGGCAAGTACTATCTATCTCTGTGAGTGCCAATCACGTCTCCTTGTCATTCTAAATGAATGAATGAAAGATTTTAATGATGTTCACGAGACTAAACAGTCTATGGGATCAAGACAAAACAGGCTTAATTTGTCTTCATGCTCTTTTCCAAGTCAGATCTCCTACTATTAATTTTGACTAGAAGGCTAGCCGTCTGATTAATCTTATCTTCCTCAAATAGCTGGTTCATATTGTCAACTTTCAGAATATTTTCATGCTGAGTACGGATATCCTCATAAGCAGTACATTCTATGATGAAGTGTCATTCTGTTTCCACAACCCCCTTATTGCAGAAAATACAAGTTCTTTCTTCCCAAGCTTCCTTGGTATCTTCCACCTACCGGTCTCACACTTAAGGTGATGCGATCCCATCCTCAATTGTGCCACTAACATCCTCACTTTCCCTTTAATAGCTGCACCTAAATAAGTTTTTTCACCATGATCTTTTGTTGGATTAAACTCTTTGATGTAATATGTTTTTAACACTCAACCTGATTTGTCCACATGGCAGTTCTGAATTTTTCAGTCACATAGCTTTTTATTTCACTATTGATGCTAGCACACTCATGTAGATTGATGTCCCACTTTTTCATCCACTTGTGGTTTTGTTTCATCCATATTTTCTTCCTACGATCTAGCATCTCCTTCATAACCGTTTTAGGCCAACGGTGGTTATCCATGTTTTCAACTTTGTTTAAATAGTTTATCAACCGGATTCTTTCTAGTTGTTTCCAGCTCCACTTTGACATACTGCTTCTCCACACTTCACACCCATAAAGTACAACCAAAGTAACAAGCAAACCAAAAAAGGTTTTCTTGGTTTTCCAATCCCAAAGCTCAGTTTTTCTACACCTAATTTGTAGAAGGTAAGAGGCTTTCCAACCTCCTTGTATCATTTTCATACAACAAGTCTCCCAACTGAGCTTATAATGAAAGTCAATCCCAAGCTACTTGTATTATTTCACTATTTCAAGCGGGCTACCTTCAAAAAGAAAGGTATTTTGCTTATTTTTTCTATTCAATGAAAAAATCATGATTTTAGTCTTGGCGATATTCACTTGCATTCCAACCTTGTGACAAAAGAGTTCTAGAGCTTTCAGATGTTTTCTTAACCCATGAGTTGTTTTTGAAACTAGGATAAGACCATTAGCATATAAAATTAGTTTCACCACATGACCTTCCAATTGAATACTATCCCCATTTGTCTTGTTTAACCAAGCTTCCAACTTATCAATGTATAGCCCAAAAAGTGTGGGAGATAGAGGGCAACCCTGTTTAACTCCAATGTCGCTACCAAAATATTCTGACATACCTTCAGTTGTTCTGATTTTAGCTCTAACCTTCTCATACAATCTATGAACAACTGCTCTATACACACCTGGGATGCCTAAATCCTCCATTCTATTCCATAGTTTGTCTCTAGGTACTATGTCAAAAGCTTTCTTGAAGTCCACAAAATATCAATAAGCTTCCTCACCCTAAGTGTTCCAATTTTTTTCAATCAAATGTCTAAGGCTGATGCAGTGATCAATGGTAGAGTGTCTTGACCTATAGCATGCCTACCCCTTTGCCTTTTTGCCCTCATTTTTTTCCCAACTGCTGATCCTTCGTTCAATCATGCTCCCAAAGAGCTTTCCAAAGATAAGATTGATCATAATCATGCGATAGTTAGATGGGTTATTGATATCACCACTTTTAAATAAAGGAATGACCACACTAGTAGTCCACTCCATAGGAAAACCCTCTTGATTGACATTATTGAAAATTATTTTTATGTGAGGAGAAAGAGTCTCGATCCCCCACTTAAAAAATTCAGCCTGTAACCCATCTATGTCTTGTGCTTTACCACTCGCTAAATTCTTTATTCCTTGTTTAATATCATCCATAGTGAATAGTTCCATTGATGTATTAATAACAGGTGGATGGTCTTTCTCGTGAACCCTCTCATAAAGAAGCCTAGCATATTCTAGCCATTGGACATATGTAATACTATTTTCAATCTTCTTTTTATTTTGCTA